>JAIUND010000843.1:0-50322 GCA_034699125.1 Gisinianus flammeolus | reverse complement strand
TACACATGCGTATGTACAATGGGTACATGTAATGTGTATTCCTTTTGTTATAGCGTTCTTATATTATTATTATTACTTTAATGTATGTTTCATATAGTGGAGAACCACTATAGTGTATAAGAAAATCCAGTCCCATGTGTTTTCACTATAGAGGAGCTTTCCTGTAATATGTAAATGTTGATAATAGATATAATAGTCACATGGATATTCCAGCGAAAAGTACAATATGAAAAGTGACTTTATGATGAGTATTAGCATGCACGCAGAGTACAATTACCCTGCATCTGAATCTGAATGAATGTCCTGCATATGTACAGTCTTCGTCGTCGTCATCATCATCATTATATTATCTGTATATGGAAAGGAATGTGGAGAGTTCCCTGTTGGAGGAGTTTGGTTGTTGGGCTTGGAATAAAGAGGATTTTCATAAACCATTTGAGGTATTAAGTATTATTGTTGAAGGTGTGAAGGAAGGGACTCATGGGTAAAGGCAAAATCCGAGAGGAGACGACTAAATGGTCCTTTCGTTATATTTTATATTTATGTTTGTGTCACAGTATGTGTGTAAAAGTCGTCAAGCTAAAGCTAAGCCATACCTTTCTCCTTCTCACAATCGTTTAGTAAGGTTCGTCTTCGTCCATTTCCACTTCCACTTCCACTCGGTCCTTTTCCTTTTTCTCTACTGTCTCTCTCCAGAGAGAGACGACCGACCGACCGACCAGACAGCTTGGCACCTCCATTGGCTTGGCTTTAGTTACAATTCATCAAAGATATATAGGTAGTACATAATTTTCTACCTACGATAGGTATACATATTTTTATCCTTATTCTCAATCTATTGAATTATTTCAATGACTTAAATGTGTAACATGACCACGATATACTTTATGCTGTATAGGCTACACAGTGTGTACTACTGTGTACATACATACATTCTGTACAGGTATACGTTTCAGTAGTTACAAAGAATGTATGTATCTGTACTCATTTTCCGTGTATGTTCGAATTGTACAACTAAAAGTACTATCCATGTACATTTGGAGAATTCTTGTAAACTTGACGACTTTCAAATAAGGGAAATGATAATAATACTATTATTATGTATAGTTGAAGCTCATAATGCCGGTAGGTAAATTGTAGTTAGGTATTTATATAGAGTATAGTATAGAGAGTGTAAGAGTGGGTTCCTCTTCTTTTTCCGGTACATTCTTCTTTATCTTCTCCAAAACGAAATGGACACATTGACTGTTGACTGTTGACTGTTGACTTCCTCAAAGTATCTACAAGTATATGTACAAATCCTCACATGGTGCATATTGCATTATGTATGAATGAAAGGGACAAAAGCCAATATCCTGAAAATGAAAATACCTCCAACGTAGTGTGACCAATAAATATGTTAAATATTATTCTGAACATGAAAATGCATAGGGTAAATGCAGTGTACACTGTCTTTACAGTGATGGAGTGAGTGAATATTTATTGGTCGTCAGTCAATATTCAATACGTATCTCCTTAGTACAAAAATTTGTCAATATTCTAAATATTCAAGTCACTTATTATTCACGTCAAAAACATCCTCACAACTCCACATAATGTGCGACTCTGCCGTCTGCAGTTGCACAGGGAAAACGTTTGAAAAATATACAGCTTTAGATTCTGTCTGGAAAATGCACATTGGAATTTCCTTTTGTTGTGTACAAATGGACTCCCCGAGTAGAAACTTCTGGACAAAATTAATTTAATCAATTACAATATGATATATTATATATATACTTAGTTGGAAATCAAACTGTACGTTACGCACTGCATGAATTTAAAATTGGGGACATTTTACAATTTTACGAATGAAATTATGTCTATTTTTTTTTTGTAAAAAAATGGCTTAAAATTAAACCAAAGGTAAATAAAATGAATTTGTCAAATTCACACTGACAAAGAATGAAATCAACGATTTACCATTTAGACACCAACCAAAAATTACATTGAGTATTTAGTTGTGTGGCGTGACACAAAACTCGTCATTTATAATCCATTTGGACTCGGGATTTTAGTGAACGGAATATCATCAATCATTTTTCGTCATCCATCCCTTCAGCAAGTATTAAATGTTGTTATATTAAATATGATCATTGTTATTATAAGTAAAAGCTAGTAAAGTCTTATTATAAGAGTGAAGGAGAAAAATGTGGAAAGAATCTTTTCGTATTGTACATAGTGGAAAGTTCAGTTGATGTGTGTGTGTGTGTAGTTCTGTAGTTATTCCCGAGTCCTGTTCAAATAAATTTTTACGATATTCTCTTCTTTCCCTGCTAAATGGAGATATACAAGTGGGGAAGTAAATGAGGGAGTTGGGGAAATGGGGGGAAACTATAGCCTCTCTCGTCGAAGGATAGTTCATGACTACAAGTAGGTTGTAATGCATTAGCGTGTCGCAAGAAGAACCCAAAGATTTCCTGTTCATTGTCAAATGAATGGAGAAGAAGAGAGCGATATCCGGTCTCTTCTGGTGTCTTTAACTCTGTTTTTCAAGTATACAAATAATACACCAAAATGCACCAAAATACAAAGTAGTAGTAAAAGCTGAGGAACTTGTCCCAGACAAAGAGTCTCCACTCTTCATCTTCATCGTTTATACTTTGTATCTGCATCTGTATACGTATCTCCATGTACAAATACTTTACATAAACAATTCATTCATACAATCCTCATATAGCACAACAATATAGTGAGCATAAGCATAACGAATGTCGAATGTGACGATATTTACTATGAACTACGACCTAGTCCGCCTGTATACCCTATCTCTGTAAACAAGAAACAAGGCAAGGGCAACAAGTTCCAGATTCAAGTCAACTCCTCATGTATGTACGATACTTTTACATCTACGTTTGAAGAAGGACGGCAATTTTAAGGTAGGTAAATCTGTTTAAGTGTATTATAAAGTCAAAAATCATTTCTTTCTTGATGCTACGCACCTATGAATATACGTGTAAGTAAATATGTCAGGATGTCCCATATCGTATGTATCGTATGTATATGTTGTTGACTGGAGACTACTATACTGGAGAGTGAATGAACGTCGCTGAATGAACCACCTCACCTGGAGCACACCTCAGAAATACTCTGTATATGATATGCACGTACATACATATACAATATAATGTGGACTACACCTACCTTTTACTACCTTTTATATGGTCATTTAGCTAACTAGAGCCCTTCAATCAAGCCGCTTCTTTTTTCCAAAAACTGACATATTTGAACATATCTACGTCTTGTGTCCCCCCGTATATTTTGTATTTTGTCAATTGAGAGAGTGAACAAATGCCGCACACGGAAAGTTCTACTTTTCTTATTCATTCATTCAGTCAGTCAGTCATGGAGTTCATTTGGGTTTTGAGGAAACAGGAGAGAATATGAATGAAAACTCTCTAGACTCATTCAAAAGACAAGTCAAGTCAAGTCAAGTCAAATGTATTCATAAAAATTGCCTCCATTTTCTTCGTCCTCCATAATCCATCCATAGGAGGATATAATATAATATCGGATATACATAATAGGAAAATAGCCAATCCCAATATTCAATGCATACTCCAGATCCATGTCCAAATCCCTCAAGTATTTTACAGGAAAATAACAGGTGAGAGGATTATTTTTTCAATTTTTAAATTTGTGACTCCGCACTAATCGTAAAGCCACCCGTAAATATCGTATGTACTCATCTGTATATTTTTTTTCCATGCTGTCAATGTCAACTTTCCACTTCCATATCTACGTGCGTGTACATGCCGCTTACACAGTTTGTCTACCAAGTCCGTGTAAATACCGATACCACCCACTCTTAATTCTCAAGCTCACGGTCCAGAGTGAATGAAAACCATAAAAAAACAATGTTCCTCACGTGTCATTAAGAATTCCGGTATGTTTGGAATCAAAACGTTTCATTGCATTGAAATTGTAAGTGGCAAAAAAATGGGGGGGGGGGGGGGGGAATAAACAGGCAATATTTTTCTAATTCATTTAATGATGTTTACAAAATGATTGAAATTATACTTTATGAATTTGATTTTGATATTCCCAAGGACTCGAATACGTTTGGGATGAAAGTTGGAACGTTTTACTAGCATATATACGACGACAATATAAGTACTTACGTTGTATCTGTATACAATCGTGTAATGTTATCGTGTATAGTAGAACATGGGATATCTGAGAATGATACACAGTGGAAAGAAATTGTGAATGAAGTGTGGGAATTTGAGAGGCCACTGGATTTTATGAATGAAGGAAGAATGAAACGGAAGAAGGTGGGGATTTTAACGTATTTACATGTAACAAAAGGCAAGCGGCTATCTGTATGTCAGGTAGCAAGTACATGACATCATTTTACAACCCATACAAAAATCACATCCCCAACATTGAGAGAAATAGTGAGAAAGAGAGAGAGAAAGAGAGAGAGTGAGAGTCAAGAATAAGTCGAGTTCATTCATTCATATAGCAACAGTAACCGAAACCAAGTGGAGTTCATTTTGAAAAAGTCAACAGGTATGGTCAGGTAGTGTCGTTGTCGTTAGGCAAGGTGCCTGACTGTCTAGCATCGTCTTTTGCCTTGAGCATTCAAGAAACATCCACTCATTGAATCCATTTCCTCAGCTCACAATCACAATCACCATCACAATCCCATCGACAACATTACACATTTTATTCTAGTGAAAATGGGTCATTTTCATTTATAAAACGGAATCATATACATATTTTACATATCCAGCAGTCAGTACCTACGCAGTTATTAACTTCTATTCCGTGGATAAGGGATGCAAATGCACTAGCGCGGCTTTTCCTCTGACCAATAATGCATTTTCTCTGAGATTTTATGAAAGAAACTCCTGGGCTGTACATTCAATATTTTTTGAAAAAAATGTATGAGTCGTTGAAAATAATTTCTGTTGCCTCTGCAACCTGCAACTGCAATGCAGACCCTGCATCATTAAAAATGTGGCTATAATGCAGTGACAATAAATGGGGGATTATACAGTTGCCATTAAAAAATCATTAGGAGAACCATTAGCCATCCCATCACATGACAAACAAACAAGCAAACAAACAGTACAGTCATTTCAATTTGTGGTATATGTAATTTGTACACATTTGACCAAGTTGAATGAAAAGAATTTTTATATGAATATTTTCAATGACATGGTGAATTATCTCGAGGTATTATAGCCTATCATTTATAGGTGCATATCAGGACACTACAGATATATATAGGAATGTGAGATGCCCCCCCAAAAAACTAACTCTCAACTTGCCCACAGAAAAAGAAATAATGGTAGTAAGTTATTTTTGTTATTTGAAAGATAGAGATGGAGAGATATAGACAGACAGAGAGAGAGAGACGGCTAATGGTGGATGAAGAGGAGAAATATTGAATCCACATTGAGCGTCAAGAGAAATAGAAAAAAGAGTTTTAGTTTGGGCAATAAAAAACTTGGACACGGTATCGTGTGTTGAGTGTGTTCTATTCTATTCTCTGATATCCTATAATATTGTACATTGTACATACCCACAGATATATTACATTATATTACACATTGTATTGTATTGGAGATACAAAAATGATGTACGAGTCATGATGACGAATGAGGGTAGCTTGGCTTTGGCTTTGACTTGTACACAGCGTGTTTGTAGTCTGTAGTCGGTAGTTGGTAGTCGGTATACAGTCTCGATGGCTTTTATTTAGTTGGCTGTAGGATATAGAAAAAGAGAAAAAGAGATGAAATGGATGGATGGAAGGATTCTGTTTCAGATGCTGTACAGATGAAGTAATGAAGTTCTCATGGAAACAGAAAGACAGACACGAAAAGAGAGAGAGAGAGAGTGAGTGAGAGAACAGAGGAGAAAGAAATGGAAGCTTTGTAGCTTTCCTTGTTCACATTGGCACACACACACACTCACTCAGACAGAGGAAAATTTGGTGGGGAAACCATAATTTGTGGTTGGTGAGGTAGTTTGTCCACAGCTTGGCCTCAATGATGATACTCGGATATACAGACTCTCTTTCTCTCTCTCTTTTTGACTCTGACAGACTCGAATTGGAACTGTGACTGGGTAGATTTTATTGGAAAGCTTTCCTTTACTCTGCTTTCGTCTACTCTGGTTTTCCACTGGACTCTTCATCGTCATCGTTGGCTCGGCGTGTAAGTCTCGGTCCCGGCCCTCGGCCTCCAGTAGAAAATAAAGAGAGAACGACAGAGAGAGAAAGAGAGAGAGAAAGAGAGAGAGAGAGCTGAAGCCTTGCGAGATTGCCATTGAAGAACATGATCGTGTGATCTTAGCAGAATAAAATGCTATATGAAAGTTGGACCCAGGTGGACTTAATGACTTCTGACTCAGTAGCCGCACACTTTACCATTCTCTCTCTCTCTCTCTCTCTCTCTCTATCTCTCTCTCTCTCTCTCGTATTTCTCCAGTCCCTTTTTTATATTATACATTGCTGGAAAGGGAAAATGATACCGCAAATATCTCTCCACATGTGACCATACAAAACTAAGGACGCATTATGACCTAAGTAACTCGCCCCATCATTAAGATTATTGCGGGAAAAGTTCCACACACAGACACACACACACACACTGTGCACTGTTTCAGTGTATGTTACAAGTAAGTAAATGACACGGTCATGGTTTGTTAGAATGTGGACGTGGTTTCATAGCTGTGGCTGGCTTCACATGTATGTTGTAACTCCCGGACGCTGCTCCACTCTTTATTGTACACGTATAAATATGTACACATACACATGATCCTCGTCGTGTATGCTACACATTTATGCCTATTCTTTCCATCTCTCCATTCTCTTTTCTCAATTCTCTCTTTCTCTCTCTCTCTCTCTTTCTCTCTCCTCTCAAACAAAAAAAGCTCAAGCCAACTTTTATCCAGAAAAAAGAGAGAATGTGTATTCCACAGAGCTTTCCGCCCCGCTTTCTTTAAAGGTTCTTCTGGGAGGAATTACGTACATTTTTAAACTTTTGAAGCGGATTATTCTACGTCTTAGTCGCTTAGTCTTTTCCTCTGAATTATCATGATAGTTTTCTACAAAAGATTATTCTGTCCTCTTTTTTCTTTTTTTCCCTCTACTTTATTTGGTAGACTAGACGAAGAGAGAGAGAGTGTCTTTCTCTGTCTCTCTCTCTCTCTGTCTCTCCATACAATTAAATTCTACAATTTACTTCAAACTTGGAGCATGAATGAGGTTGAGAGACAGAGTCGGGGAAAAATTGAGAGAGAGTTGTGGTGAAATGGTTTGCTATTTGGTGTAGTTAAAGTTTGGTTTAATGAGTGTTAGATGCTAATTGAATGAAATTGAGTATGGGATCTCGCTAGACTGTAGAGAAAAAGAGAGAGAGAGAAAGAACGAATGAAAAGAGGGAGAAGGAAAAGATGAGTAAAAGAATTTTGTAGTACATTGTGTGAAGATTCTCAGACAGAGAAATGGTGAGATTGAGAGAAGAAGAACGAGGTTTTTATGAGCATGGGTAAATGGCCTCTCTATATTGACTATATGTGTAAGAATAGTCGGCTAAAGTATAGACGAAGAGCGAGAGAGAGAGAAAGAAAGAGAGAGACAGAGACAGAAAGAGAAAAAAAGGAGAAATAGAGAGAATCATATCGGGAAACTATTGTCAGATGAAGAGAAAGGGAGGAAGAATGAAATGAAGAAAGTCACGAGAGGAAATGGAGTTTCTCTCTCGTTCCTGAGCCATAAAAGTGAAAGTGGGAAAGAGAAAAAGAAGTGTATGTTTCGGAGGACGAGTAGTTTTATTCCGCATATAAGCTTTCCCAATGGAGGCCAAGTGGAAAGGATGTAGCAATCGGTTGTGGCACATCTCTGAGATAATATTTTTCTATAACGATCCTCGATATTCTCTCTCTCGCTCTCTCTCTCTCACTTTTACACACAAAGACCTTTTTTTCACGAGGAGTCTTCCAATGGATTCTCTTCTCGATCGCTCGATAGATCGGTAAAATTAATACAAATGATTCCCCATGAACAACGATATGTCGAGCCCCACGTCCATAACTCTCCCCGAACTCAAGATTTATAACTACTTGCTTCTCTCTTCTCAATCTTCTCCTTCACTGGAGTGTACTTGTATTTTCACTATGAGGACATACACTCAAATATATCTACTCCATTCTTAGCAGCATCATACAGTGTGATGTATACTGTTTTTCTCTTCATACTTTCTCCTTGGTGCCTCCACCACCACCGCCACTATCTCAACAAGGAATTTATTTATATAAAGATGGAAATGACTTGGGCTACACACTGACATCCGACAGTCAACGTCAGCGTGACTCCTCCCCTGTACGAAATTCCTCCTCTCTCATCCAACATCATAATCATCATAATCAGTACATCGAACAAACAACATCCATGTTCCATTCTCTCTCTCTCTCTCTCTCTCTCTCCTCTTCACCTTCTCCTCCATCCATTCCCTCCCCCACATTTTCATCTCTCACTCCCTCTCTCTACACCAATACACACACACATGATGCGCCCCACGCTGTCATTTTCTCTCTTTCACATCCCATATTTTGATTTTTTTCCTTACAGTCAAAAATTATTCTCCCAAATTGTTTTTTATTTTGCAATACCGAAAATCTGGAATGTATAAAAAAAATTGAAGGATTTACTCAAGCCTATTAATTTGACGCATTTTAAAAATCCATGATGTGTCATTAGTGCTCATGAAGCCAAATTAAAAGAGGGAGACTATCGTTTGTAGAGCATAGGCTTGGATTTATAAAGAGACAATTATTGGACATGTTTGACAATGGAGTGGTGGCTTGTTGTCATGAGTCATGAGTGATTAATGGTACAAAAAGTGTATAAACAGTTGGGGACTGGGGAATCAACTGGTTTTCTTTTGGAAGGAAGATGGAGATGATGATGATGATGAAGTTGAAGAGTATTGAATGGTTCCTAGATAAGAATCATTAAAAAATTAAAGTTGGACAGAGAGTTGTGTTCGAGTAGAGAGAGGAAAGTGGCGAGAGAGAGAGAGAGAGAAAGGGAGAGAGAGAAAGAGAGTGTATATTTGTATATGGTGACAGAGCCCAAGAGTAAATTGGTAGTGGAGTAAACAGTAAATACAAGAGTATATGTTGTCTGGTCCTTGTTGTGGATGTTGATGTTGTAAGATGATAAAGTTTGGAGGATACTGACAAGGCAAGAGTGTACAACGGCTTCACACAACTCCATGTTCTGCACACAAAGTGTGTTGTGTGTTGTGTCACTACATATATTTACTATGTATGTACGGTTACGATACGATAGTAAAAGAGTATATAGACGACGACGAGGGGAACGAGAACTTTCTTCTTTTTGTGGGCTGTTTAGGGATGATGGTGAAGGAAGGGAAAATCTTATCTGTCCTGAGCTATTATTCTCAGTGTCTTTATCTTGGCAGAATATCGTTGAAAGAATAGCAAAGTGAGAGAGAGAGAGAGAGAAAGAAAGAGAGAGAAAGAGAGAGAGAGGAAAACTCCCAAGCGCTCTACTATACTACTCGGGGAGATTCAGAGACCAATTTAAAAGCTTTCAAGTTAGGCGTTATAGCCTATTGTAGTCCGCCTTCCATATACGTTTAAACCAGTATCCATTTATTCCACTCTTTTTCATCTATCCTCTCTCTCTCTTTTTCTCTCTCTCTTTCATTCTCTCTGTCTTTCTCTCCAGGATAAAGTATCGAAAGAGGAAAGAGAAAGACTTGCTCTCACAAAATAATGCCATCTTAACTATTATCTGTGTGTATGAGTGTATGCAATATGCATGTATATGCACGTCCTCGACTCTTTCACGTATTCTTTCGCTTCAATTCGCTTCAGTCTCCTCTTTAAACTTAAACTCTTTCTCTCTTTATATCGTATTCCCTCCCCTTTCCTTCCTCCTTTCCTCTCTATCTTCATCCATCTCTATCCTTATTCAGAATCTTGGTACAATGATGATGGTACGACGATATACTGCACACTGCCTTCCTTATAGTATTGGATGCGTAGTAAAAGGAAAAGGAAAAGTAAAGCGATGAAGGAGCCAGAGAACATGTAGAAAGAAGAAGAAACTCTGCAGAATACAGAATGTAGAATGCTCGCTCCATTTTATTCCATAATTTCCATGGACTGTCTCTGGATTTGCACAATTCATCCATTCCAATCACTCTTGGCTGACCAGTGTGACCGTAACCCTTAGCATATTGCATTGCCCTCCAATACATCTTCTCTCCGTCTCCTTTCTCTCTCTCTCTCTCTTTTCCTTCCGCTTGTCCGCTCACTTTCCCATTTTCCTTCACGGTCCATTGAAAAAACGTGTTCACTTCCAACTGCCCATCAATAGGAATCTCCATGCTATAAATACCCAATCATTTCATTACATCCAAACTACAAACCATCCAATTTATTGATTTTTTTTTTTTTTGCTCTAACCTTTTTTAATTGAAAATATCATAACCCTTCAAAAGTTAAAATTATTTTTGAAAACCATAATGGAAAATGTTCATAATTTTACGACTGACATAAATAACTAAATATGGGAAGGTTATGCTTGTAGGTGAAGTGTCAAGAATATTTACATGTATATATATTCTGTTTCTGTAGGATTATGAAGGAGAGGCGCCAATATGATATGAGAAAAGGTCTCCATGTGTCAGAGGATTAAGTACAAATAGAGCCATTTAATAAGGGGCTCAGCTTCTCTTTCTCTCTCTCTCGTTTTCTATCTCGTGAGCAATTAATCTTTCAATTTCTGTTCACTAAAATCCTTTCCATACAAAACAAACTCACCATGTGGCTTCAATCTTGTTTTTAATTTCTGTAATAAATATAAATTATAGATACTATCGTTTTGTATATCATTAAAAAGAAATACCTTGAGACACATTTCTCATCTTGAGCTCTTCTGCATACCAACCACAAAAAGTCTGAACGCTCTTTTTATTATCATTATTTCATTTGCCACCAGAAGTTTTTCTTCCAGGCCACACTCACTGGTCAATGTGCAAAAAAGAATTCATTGAATTGCAATTATATTTCTTCAGGGAGTGAGTTCTTTCTTATTAAAAAAAACTCAGTCGACAGATATATTTGGAGTAAATTTTGGAGAGATAATAGAGAGAATGTTGGAGGGAAAGCTTAGAAACAATAAACTATATGGATAAAGTTGTAAACTTATAAAGAGACGTCTGAGTTGACGGTTGACAGGGAAGAAGGAGAGAAAGAAATTTTACGAGGATGTAGAGACAGTTAGTATTGATGATGACAGGTTGTTGGTTGAGGTTATGAAAGATTTCTACATAAGATGAGAATAAGGTTAGCTCATAGAATGAGGTAATAAAAGCAAGCTGGATAGACGAGATGAGAAAATTAATAATGATGAGAGAGAGAGAGAGGGAAAATATATAAAATGGAAGGTTGGAGAGGAGAAACCTAACTGGAGTAAAATGAGAGTGTGTATGAAGGTGTGACGTGTAAATAATAGTAGGAGAATGGTTGATGGCCGTAATACAGAAGGAGTCAGAGAAGCTATAAATTAGTTTTACATATATAACAAAAGAAAAAGAGACTTTGAATGGAATGCTCCTACTGGATATATATACTGGCACAACAAAGTGAGTACAAAATAGAGAGAGAGAGACTACCTATCAACCAAGTAATACCAGGGACCGCCTGGATAATCCTGGATTTTATATGTACATATAAAATACAGATACAAAATACATATTACAAATTTTGTTTCGTTCGTTCGCTTGTTGGTTTCGTGGGTTGGGAAATTCTCGTGTGTACAAAATGTGTAGGATGAGGAAACATGGAGTTTGTGTATTGAGTTTTTGATGTAGCCCCAAACAGTGGTAAGAGTCTACTTGGGGCCCGTGAAACAGATCATAATAAGACTCGAAAGCGTCACCATCCTTATAATCAATATGCAAAACCAGACTTCATTTGAATACAACAGATGAACCGCACGCTTTTTATATCTCTCATCCTCCCTGTCTCATCCTTCTCTCAAGTTCTCTCTCTCTTTCTATTTCTATTCCTCCGTTCGCCTATCGTTTCCATGTGTGTCATCCACATCCACATCCACATCCACCTTACAATATTTCCTCGTGTGTGTGTATATATATATATAAAACATATCCCCCACAACATCATGTGACAAAATACAACAACTGCTGTACGTATACGTATAAGCATATAAACAGTGAAAGACTTTTACCTATACATATCGTTTATCTTCATGTTCAAAATATATAGGAAATAGAGATCCCCCTGAACAATAACAATTTCCCCATCTCTTCATCATCTTCACTTTCTACACCATGCCATCGATGATATGTATCAACCAAGGAAAGGAGGATGAGGATGAGGACAAAAAACTCTCCATGAAAAAACACTTTGTACTTACAATTCACAATTTCGTAAGGATATGGAAAGCAAATGACAAAACTTATTTGTAACTTGGATGATTTCTTTTGAACGTTTCTCCATTTTGGATACCCATAAACATAAATAAATACATGTAGTACTCTGTATTTGAATTTTTTTTGTGTACAGTGAAGGGAACAAACCTCGTGTGTCATCCATTAAAATATAAATGTTATAATATGCAATGGAATAGGACTGTCTGTCTGCCATTCTGCATGTCATGCATATACGTGCGGGAGAATAACATCCCAGTTTTTATTTCTCCAGCAGTCAAAACTCATATCCATATCCAATGGAAACGTCATGCATAAAAAAAATGCTACTTGGGAAATTGACGTCACGTTCCCCGTGTTTTTCCTGCTCTGTCCTTGAAGCTATAATTTTGACAGAGAGAGAGAGAGAGAGAGAGAGAGAGAGAGAGAGAAAGTGAATGCGTATATTTCCCTGGAATTGACACCGTTTCCATGTGGATTTTGGAATGAGAGCAGAAATATACCACAGTATCTGTAGAAGAGTAAATGTAAATGGTGGAGCTCATTGACTACCAGTTTTCCATAATCCAACTTTATCTTGAAATGAGAGGTTTGCACTTGCACTGCTTCCAACTCTTAACCCAAAAAGCGCAAGTCTCCCGTTGTTTCTCACTTCTCTAAACTAAATGTTCCTCTTCCAAGTCACCATGAAACCCAATGTAATATAATGTAATGAGGACAACTAGCAGTCTGTCGTAGCCTTTACAAATGAATCTTAATGAGAATCATGAAGTGATGATAATGACACAAACTACACAGACTAAAGCCATGTAATCTTCATTCTACAGATATATTCCATTTGAATTTCCAATGGTGTTTGTTCAATTCGGAATTTAAATGGTTGGTTTTCGTCTCAAATAAAGTCAAAATACATCATTTAGATCATGTTTGTTTTTTTTTCATCTTATTTGTATATTTCTGATTAGAATTGTTTTTTTTTGTCGTTCCTTGTACAATTGAACATTTGAAATAAATATCATACACACAGACACACACAAATAAAAGGAAGATATTCAACATGTTGATTGCCAACACACTGACCTTACCATTAGTGTTATTATTTACTGATCTTATTATTTAATCGTATTTTGTATCATTAGTTTCATTTCATTATGTATGGTACAAGTCATGTCATTATTTTGTCAGTAATCGACTTCTTTTTCAATCTTTATAATTCCATAATGACAAAAAAATGTGTTATTTTTTTATCGTCATTCAAAATTCAAACTACTTAATTTTATTTTGTATTAAATTTTAATATACATACTTTATTTAATTAGGTAAGTATTTAATATTAATTACGCCAAAATCGCAAAACAAAAATGGACCCTGTACTTTCTCTTCACAATAGCTTGAAGAAGTAAATCTAATATAGTAGTAGTTTTTAATTCCATGATTTTTTTAAAATTCTAAATGTCTAATTAATTAACAAAAACTCGTGTATTTAATTTTATATTTTTCTATAATATTATCAATGTATTCCTAGGTACATATTATTATTAAATTACTGCATAACACGGGAGGATTGGAAATCTTGAGAGAAGAATCACACGTTTAATTCAACTTTGAATCTTTTTATTTTCTCCTCCAAGTTGCAAAATAAATACCTATAATAGTTTTGAATATACACATGGAATGATACACATAAATATTTTACACGTGATTTGATTTATTACGCTACAGACGATGTAACTCATATAAGTATTTACTATATGCATATGTATTTGTAATTAGAATATATATGATTCGTGATTGGCATGATCATAACTAACAATAAGTAGTGTATTGTAACTTAACTGCTGCTTTTTATATCGTATATCTAAATTAGATAATCTAATTCCTTAATATTTTCTACACAGATTTAGAATTTCATGTAGAAAGTGTTTCTTTATTCTATCTGTATTGATTAGCTTTTGGACTTGATACATATTTTAATAAAAGACATGAGACAGTACTGATGATTTGTTTTTTTAGTATGTATGTATTTAATATTACTCTGAAGGAAACTGAAAACTGCACAGTTACAATTACTCAATTACTCAAATCACTAATCACAAACTCTGCTCGGGGATGCTCAAATGGAAATGAGGAAATTTGAATGACACAAAGAGGAATTAAAGCCAAAAAATGTACGATGATGAATGCTGAAAAAATTATTACCTACTTACTACAGACGAAATGGCTTTTTAACTTTAACGTATATCTTACTATTTTGGAATGCGTATTTACAAGTCAAACTTGTACTTGTACTTTACAACGAATACCTAAGGATACTTGTATACTATAATCCTAATCCTATATTAACTAATAATAAACTGATACAAAAAAAAAGTCTTTGGATTGAAAACGCGGATGACAAGAAGAATCTTCTTAGAAGATATAATATATTTATGTGTATAACCTTAAAACACATACAAACAGACAACATCTCTCTCGCCTGCTTTCATTTTACATGTATATGTATTTATACATACATATTTTTTATATTGTTATCATTATTATTATTATTATTATTATTTGTGTTTTGCGGGTAAATGTTTTGGTTTTATTTAGCTTTATTGGAGATCGGATGAGTCATCATGGTGATATTTTGATCGCTTCGAAAGATGATGATGATCCTCCATTATGTCATCACATTCTTCCCGATCGGACGTATCGCAGAGTCCTTCAGCTTCCTCCTGTTTCCGTTTAGCTGTCGCCATTTCCGCCGCATGTTTCTTTCGCCATTTAGTTCTTCTATTTTGGAACCAAACCTTCATTTTTGAACGGCAACGGACACATGAAAAAAAGTATAAAAAGTAGAAGCTATACACATTGTCACATTGTTTTTTCATCATTAGTTAACTTCTTCGAATACGATGTATGCATCAAAATTACGTGGAAACGAATTTTCAAGTCAAAATGCATGAAAGCTTGATATTAGGAAATTGTGGACATAGGAATTTTCTAAAGAAAACAAAAGGACAACCGTACAAGTCAAAAAAGCATTCAAAGACATTTCATGGCAAAGTTTGTAGACATTTATGAATGAATTCATCGAATGGGATTTTTTGTTGAAAATGTAATAATAATATGGAAAGAGTAGACTGTCTGTAGACGAGACACTCTAAAAAGCCCCTGTCACACAGAGAACAATGGCGTATTTATTAAGAAGATGAAGGGTGAATTAAAATAAATTAGTGTGCGACAAAAACATGACTTTCCTCGAATGCAAACATTCTGTAATGTAAAATACATAGTTGAATATTGAATTGAATATACATGTGGAGAATGATATGGAGCGTAAATGAAGATAAATAAACGAGGGAGGAAGTCGAGAAAGCGGACGAAGAGAGCGAGAGAAGAGAGAGAGAGAAAATGAGAGTCTATGACTCTCGTGCCTCCATGAAGAGCATTTATCAGACACAGTTTTGGACAAATTTAATGGAGAAGCGCAATTAAGCACAAGTCTTTATGTTCTCTCGCGGTAAATCATCATGCTGGAAAGGCAGAGAGAGGGAGAAACACAAACAGGGTCTCTCTCTCTCTCTCTCCCGTCTTTATCTCGCCTACTTTGCCTCACTGTAATCAAGGCTAATTATGCCTTGTATTTGCAAATTACATGCTCTTTAGCTCATATGGAACAACCATCGATCATCCTCCAGGATTTCCACAGTCACGAGGAGAAGAGAGAAAACTACTCATACGGCTACGGCGGCCCCAGTGTTGTCATGTACTTATACAACTTGTGTCTGGAAGTGGATTCCCTCTTGTTCGTATACTTTGTTCGTGTACGAGTGAAAAACAATCTAACAGACATTATCAACTATGTGTGTGTATATGCATTGTATTTATGTGAGCGTGTCTGCACACACACACACACAGTTTGAGACGGTCCCCATCAAATTCATATACCATATCTACTGCCCGGTTATTAAATGTTAATAATTATCATATCCCGCAACCAAACCATGTGCAAATACAATTTTCATTTTGTATCCCAGCCAGCAGATGAGATTTCCTCGACTATTAGTCATTATTATTATTTTATTTCTATTCTCTTCTAGGCTTCTTTTCCTCACTATGAAAAAAAATGAGAATTAAATTGAATGGCAGATGGACATTTATCCATTTTTTATGAGAGGATACAAACAAACACAAACAAACATGTGGAGCAAATGAGACAAGGCGTTGAGAGGCAAACCTAAAAAAAACATCCACAATAATCTTTGCATACCTAAATTACAGACATAATACGAAAAATGTATGTATGACAATATTTACAATAGTGTAATAAAATATGAAACTCATCTCATCTCATCTCATCATGATCATGATCGGTTAGTTTGAGTTTTTCCGTTCCACATAAAAAGTGATAGGAGAATTGAGGATTTAGAGAAATGTGTGTACAGTTGACGGGATGAATTCTCTAGAGAGAGAGAAAGAGAGAGAGTGAGAGGATGAGCATGATTGTGATTGTGATTACAACAAGGCGGGTAGTGGGAGAGAGAAAGAGAAAAAGGCCCACATGACAGAGTTTGTGTTTTTGTTTTGTATGGAAAGTTGACTGCACACACACACACGCATACAAACACACAACAACAGACTCTCGAGCTCTTTTTGGTTTGAGTTAAAAGAGGCGGAGACGAGGAGAAACCCCGAGACTGGCAACAGAGGAAGTCCGCATTTGGGTCCGTTATCATAGAAATGAAGTGGAATTAGAAGCACCCCACATCCAATTATACAACTATATGTACGTGATTAAGCTCGAGCCCGAGCTTTATTTAAACTACATTTTCATAAAGGAAAAACCAGACCAAACACCGCTTTCTCTATTCCTAACTCTCTCTCTCTTTTTCTCTCTCTCTCTCGTTGCTCGTTTAATATGATACTCCTCTCTGGCTTATGCTCTGGATATTACTTGGGGACTCTGTGGTTTCCTCTTAATTTTATTATCAGTATCATCAAATCATCCTTATCGAAAAACCTACCGCGTTCAAATCCTTTTGCCACTTACGCTACTGCTGCTGCTACTGCTGCTGCTCTCACTTTCATTCTCCACACTCACACTCACACTCGGGCTTTCCCTTCACCTCACTAAATTCTATTTAAACACAGACACAGAACTTCATTTGTCCGTGGTCATTCTACATAATATACTTATACAATATACTTATACAATATACGATATAATACAGATAGATAGATTTCCCGTTCTAACCCATCGCGTATGGTCGCTCTCCCATAAACATTTATTCCTCAAATATATTTTCATACTATTATCCGACTAATTCGTACTTAATTTTTACTATCCCGAGCGCCTCCTGTAAATCTCGTTATTATCCGAGTAAAATCAGAAATTATTGCTAAATTATTACTATCTCAAATCTCCAAACCTCAGCCTTTCAACTACACACACAAAAACAAGAGTTAAAATGACATTAAATACGACGTGAAATTGTGGTGAATATCATTTGAAAACATGTACATATCTTACACGCATACATACACAATATGCAGAGAATGACCATGAAATAAATAAATGTAAAAATGAGGCAGAGATATTATATTATTTAGCTAACATTTTATCAAAAGAAGATGAAGAAAGAAGATTTAAAGTAGAAAGAGATTGGAATGGGATTTTTTTCTATAGTCTAGCTTGTAAATGGTGGTGGGGGGAGTTGGAAGGAATTAATGTTGATTAATGAACAGAGCGAGTCATTAGCAACAAATGTTTTTAGCTCTTGACACTCGCTCTGCGTCTCTCTTTCTCTTTCTCTGTCTCTCTGACTCACAAAAACAAGCCAAGTGTCTACATATTATAGTCTCGAGAATATAATCTTAAAGCTATCATATACTCTATACTTTTGCTCCATTTGAAAATCTTTCCAGCTCTCAGAGTTCCGAGCGACTCTCATTCAAGCAATTATTGGTCATGTAAAAGAAATATATTTTGTGAAAGCTCAGCTGTCAACTCGACTCATTTTCAAAAGAGAAAATAGAGCATTCCCTAAATATATATTCTTTTTTATTGTACGATATCTGTATACGTCGTTCTACGTTCTACAGATTGAGCTTTTAACATTCAACTATACACAACGAATTTAGCCACAGTCTGAGTCAAAGAAATTTCTTTCATCATTT
This sequence comes from Gisinianus flammeolus, assembly GCA_034699125.1. Lineage (NCBI taxonomy): Eukaryota > Metazoa > Arthropoda > Collembola > Symphypleona > Katiannidae > Gisinianus > Gisinianus flammeolus. The sequence goes on along the minus strand of JAIUND010000843.1, from coordinate 31,687 downwards.
ATTTTCCTTTTTGCGTCATCATACAGAGAGAACTCTTAACTTAAGAGTCTTAAGCATGTACACATTTCCTTGGTGCATTAATTTGAAACGTCGTACAGAGTAGATTTGTTTATAATTTATAATGTATTAAGAAATGCATCGAGCAAAATGGAGCTAAAAAAACAAAGTTCACTCGGGATTCTATTCTATTAAAACGCTTAGTAATATATGAAGAGAAGATGAAGACAAGGCAAAATGAGAGGATGGGATATACAGATATAAAAAAAGATAAAGAGAGAATAAAATATCTTTGGTAGGAGTAAGCAATTTCTATCACATGGGATCATTCAATACGTGAGCATTGAAGACTCTCTCTCGCTCTCTCTCGCTCTCTCTCTCGCTCTCCTTCTCTTTCTGGTTTTCATTGTAGACCAATTTGACGGTTTATGACGAGCAAAGCAAGGATGTGGATATATGAAAGAAGGGAAGGAAGAAAGAGATACAAAAATGATATGAAGTGTGGAGTGTGAAAGGAAGACAGCAACTCGGGGACAGACGAAGAAAGAAAGAAAGAAGGAAAGAAAAAAAAACTCGGGGTGGCATTTGCAATGATATTTTACGAGCATTCTTCTTCACGACTTGATTACAGAATATACAGAAGAAATCATATGAGGTTCAACACATGAGTTTTATCTGACGAAATAAAAGCCCATTGCCTTTATGCTTGATTACGAACAATTTAATTCGATTAGGATATTGCCCCAAAGAGGGATATGATATCATTCTTCACATTTTATGGTACAACACAACACTCGAGGGACGAATGAAACGACAACAAATTTATTAATTCCTCACACTCTCTCCATGAACGACCTCCCGCCTCATCTGTCACATATTGTTATATCACTCGTTCATTTATTCCCTACACACAGTACACGCACACACAATACACATACACAGATGTACATGCAAACAGGCAACTCGCTCACAAAAATAAATCCCTTATTACTATCGAAATCGAGCCATCTTCATCCATTTCATTTTCATTTACTCTTTTTTACTTTACTTTGCGTACATATTCCACCCCATTTCCCTTATTTAAATATCCCATTTTTTTACTCTGTCTATACAGATACAGACACTGTAAAAATCATACATTGGCTGTTACTCTAAAACCGTTCCTAATTTGTAAATGCATAAAATACACATCATTTCAATAAAAATTGTATAATTATATATAGAACATTCACATTATTAAAAAAAATCCTGTGCAAGACTCTCTCTCTCTCTTTTGCGTTGTCCATTATTTTTTTTCCCCCATTAAAATCTACAGAAGTTCTAAAGTCTGTGTTTTTACTGCTATGAACAATCACACTGTGTGTGTATTTTCAAAAATAACTGTCTTTGTCACAGTCCGAGAGGAAATAATTCGAGTAAACACAGCTCAAATAAACGGGGGACAAAAAGCATCTCTCCAGTCTCAGATATACGATATGATATATCATATATAAAAAAACATACAAAAAAAGGAAGAGGAAGAAAAAAGATTACTTTAGTGAGTTTACAAGTTAAACATAATACTATGAGATTCTAGAATCTAGATTGTGACCAATAAAAATGATATAACTGTCTAGAAACTAGAATAAAAAGTATCTAGAATCCTTTATACATAGGTATTATATTTTCTTTCATATAGTCTCAAGAGTTGAGTTGGTTGAATCTGAAACCTAAAATCCGAAATCCGAAATCCGAAATCCAAAAGCCTTGGACGACTGTGTTAGCCGTTAAGGTCTGAGAGACTTTTTAAAACTTGGACAGTTTAACGTGAATGCGTACATCCGTTTTATGCACATGCGTAACATTATGTACAGACGGATGAGAAAGAGAAAGAGAGAGAGAGAGAGAGAGAGAGAGAGAGAGAGAGAGAGAGAGAGACTGGAGGATGAACTTGGCTATACGATTAGAATGAAAATGAAGTAGCCTTGGGAAATCATGGCATAAACTTCATAGAGCCGCTTTCAATGGCCAATTGAAAAGAACGTTTGATAGGCAAATAGTGACAGATTCTCCCTGGACCATTTTGTCGTGTACACAATAAAAGGCAGACAAACGCTCAAGTCCAACTTGATCCCGAAAGAATACATATGTATACACTATGTACATACAATGTACTACTGATACAAGTTTACGGACGAGTGATAAAAGCACTAGACTCGTTCCGTAAGTGTACATACAATACATATATACATGTATGTGTTTATGTGTATTTAGTATGTAGCAATAACGTTTGTTGTTACATGTCTTTAGTATAAAGACTCTTTACATAGAAACGAATCCTATGAAAAACGATTACACTCATAGCGTTTAGTAAAAGTTTCCGAAAAAAAGAAAGAATCAAAAGTCAGAAGCTGGCCGACGACGCCGACGAGAACGAGAATGAGAATGACTCTATATGAGTTTGTCTTTGTACACATTCAAATGAAATGAAGAGTAATTCCACTCATGTATTTATAATATAATAAAATATTGAAGAATGGATCATTTCATTTATATCAAATAAATCGAGAAGGTATCGTATATGTATATGTGTATGTACAGGGAAAAATATATAGAAAAACGAACTATTGCGTATGTATAAGTATAGATTGATGGTAAGGACAAAGTACATACACGATACGTGCGTATAAAAAAGTGGAGCTTTATCTGGTCAAAATAATCAGTTGAATGGAAACGATCGGGACGGAAAATTGATATGATGTTTTTGTTCGTGAACTATATTCATTGATGCGTGATTTTATTGGTGTTACGTGGAATAATAATACAATATGCATGTAAGACGGCTCTATATATGACTATATGGAATATAAAATAACATGACACTAACATTTTATGAAATATCACATTCAGCTTTTTAGATGACATCCATGTTATCCGCATACACACACACATACACATACACATGTACGATACGTAGGGTATATGTATGTACAAATGAAGAGAGCCTCATTCAACTAAAATAAAATTCAATCCTCTTTGGTGGCTTCATTGAAATGATTCGCTCATTCGTTCATTCATTACTCGGTTGGCTCACTTGACTTGTCTCTCTCTCTCTTTCTCTCTGCGTTGACTCTTGACATTGATATTCCCACACAAACCCTAGACCATTTTCATACTCATTTACCCTTCATTTACGTCTCATAGTCCGTGTCAGCTCAATTGTTATGACATTGTGAATTCAAGTCCCCAATGCACATTTGTCTACTTTTTCATATTTTTTATTTATTTCCATTTTCATTTCACTCTCCCAAACAAACTAATGTATAACTTGCTACAAATAAATTCTATCCATGTTTCTCCATTCGATCGATTCAAAGGGTATAGTAATCATCCAGATAATATCTAAATGATTGACGGACTCGACTTTTTACACACATTTAGGCGACATATTCTAATATGGATTCTAATTCCATTGATATTAATCAGCTAATTGTAACGGGAAATATTTAAACTATCTGTACTACTGAATTCACAAATGGAAATACAATGTACAGTGCTGTAGTTTACTAGTTTGCAAAGTTCAAAGAGTTTCCAAAATTACAAGTTAAATTATGTGTCTGGAGAATCCAATATATATTTTCTACCACATGTACAGAACTCGCCATGAGCTTTATATAAAAAAAACGCTGAAAGAAATGTGTAAAAGTTGAGAAAGAAAGTAGTGGAATAGAATGAGGAGGAAAGGCGTAGTAGCTATACAAAGTACAAAGTAGTTACAAGTTGAAAGCTCGAGTTTTGTTCGCAATATTTGTTTGTCTTGGTGAAAAGTTTTGGGTTTAAAACAGAGGAAATAGTTGGTTAAAGCAGAAAAGAGAGTCAAAGTTTTTTCTGTCTTATCTTCTCTCTCTTCTCATGTTCTATTCTGAATGAGCTATTGGGAGGAAGCAAGTGTCTTGTAATAGCATAGACAAGCTCCAGATGATAGGATAATCGGAGACACACACACACAACAGTTACTCCTTCTTTCGCATACCAGATATTACACAAGGGCAACAACTAAAAGGCAGCAGAGACAAGTTTTAGCTAATTAAAATTAAGAGTGGATTCGAATGAATGAAAGAATGAATGAGAATGGACGGTTATTGAAAACCGCAATGAAGTCAAATGCATATACTAGTACCTATATACATATTTATTACATATATCGTACATAATATGGATTCATGTGTATACACTTATACAAGCTAAAATCAAAAAGGGAAAAAGGAAAGGCACTCTTGGCTTTGAAACGGATGGGACGGCCGGGTTTTTCTATTGCATACATGTAAAAGAACAGATGGACGACGCATTGATATGCAAAAAAATCCCAAAGAGGGTAAAACCAGTGGATGGAATACGAATATGGAAATATGGGAATCTAACATTGTGTGTGTGACATGTTATAAGTTATAATATCTGTTGTGGAAGACTCTCCTGTCTATTCTTTATTTTTGTGCTACTGTAAAAAAATTCGAATGGGCGAATGTGAATAGATAATATGGAAGTCATCTCTCAGCCTCTTTCTCTCTCTGTTTTTGGGTCTACCATTGTGAAGCCTCTCACTTTGGTCCAAAAATTCGACACACTCCACTGTAATAATGGTTAACTCCGCCTTGCAATACGATGGGGTGGAGGAAAACCATCATAGAGAATTTTATCAACCCACTATCCTCTCTATACCCTCATCTCTCATCTCATTAGCTTCTCTCTACTCTTGGCCTCCCTTCCCTACTACGAAATACACCGTCCTCTCTCTCTCTACCATAAAAACTTTCACGTTCCCACTCCTAACTATTTTTTTATCTCCTCCTCACCATCCTTTCTACACCCAAACATCTACATATACACTTGTTACTCTCACTCTCTCTTTCTCATTCTTACGCTGTCGTTCTAACTAAATAGCTATATATACCAACTCAACCACCTTTTTAAATCAACTTGCTCCCAAGTTGCTCCCAGAAAATTGCCTCCGAGTCTCATAATGATAATGAACCCAAAACCAAAAGCTCTATGAGTTCTGGGGAAGGAACACGGAATTCCGTAATTGATTAGAATTAGACTGGAGCTAAAAAGGAGAATATTATACTAGATTAAAAAATAATGAAGAAATAAAAAGGCAGACTCTGCAACACAGACAAAAAGGACTGACAAAGACTAGACGCAACTTTCCTTTCCTTCACAAAGTTGTATAGTGCATGTGCATTTATAAATACGGATATGGACTGTACAGATAGTATGTACAGAGCGAGTATCTATAATTATTATGTACTTGACTGTATGCACGCACTGTATGCGGGATTTGTTTTTTAGCTTTTTATCGTTAGTCTTTTCCAGGATTTTCATAATAATAATAACAGAGCGCCTTACTCATGGTTACTGTGGGGCTGGTCTGTGTATTTAGATTACCGACTAAGAAGAATGAAGGTGAGTATGTACATGACATTTTAAAATGTCTGGATAAGCTATAGTTGTGTGTGGTGTGGTATGAGTATGCAAAACGACACGGAATGAAATAGATTTTTATGGGGCGATATAAAGAAAAAGTGAGCAGGTGTGAGTAAAAAATCGTCAAGAGAGAGAGAGAGAGGGAGAGAGAGAACCCCATATTCGTAGTAATAGTGAAGGTTTGAGTGTATGTAGTCTGTGTATTGGTGTGGGGGATGCATTATAGCATTATAGGTATTCAGTGGAAATTTATGACAGTGTCAAGCAATCGAGCATTTCAACATGGGATAATTTTGGTGAGTTCTCTAGAGGCATTCACTGGGAGGACCAATTTTACAGGGAATACCGTCATCTCCTTAGGCTTATTATTTTCTATGAGTGAGAGGAAGAGAGAGAGAGAGAGAGAGAAAGAGGGAGAGACCAATTTGTCTACTCAATGTCATACTCGGAGGGGACTCTTAATCCTTTTAGCACAGGTGTTGGCTTCTATATCTTTCGCCTTCCTCAAAAACTGCCAAGTCCAGTCCGTCCTTTTAACAATCCATTGATATCCATTTCTGTCCAACAGAACAGACAATACATACCGCATATATATCTCTATATGATATGTACTTTTTTCTTCTCTGTCTTCCTTTACCTCCCGTAAATTGTACATGTATCTTATGTACATATATGTCGTGTGTTTACCATGTACTACACAGTGTGTAGTACACTTACACACAGACACACACACTCATATATGTGCACACCCTGAACGAGAGAAGAGAAAAGGAGCTTTCGGTATGGGTACAGAATACAGAATACAGAGGCAACTCCTTGTTTCACATAATCGGATCATCCGACTTATTGACTACACGTCTACCCACTTTTTGTTCTACCTATTATTCTGTACATCTGACTTGTTCTGACCTACAGCATCGACTCGTTGACTCTGAGACTCTCGCTCTGTCAGTATTCTCCGCCCTCACATAGTTTTCCAGTTTCATTTTCAGCTCACCAACAAATACAACGAGATATGGGGGGGACGAGGAGACTTTAAACACACGAATACACGATGAAAGAAGAAGGAGGAAAAGACGAGTGAAAGAGGAGAACTCTTTCATTCTACATGCTATTTGCGTCTCTATTGAAAACTGTATCCGACTCCTTTATCTTATAATTCCAGAACTTTTCGCATAAATTTTATGAGGAAACTACGAGAAAGCAACGAGTGATACTCATACCCAATTAACTTGCTCATGTTGTGTGGTTTGAAACCCTCTTGGTCTCGTCCTTCCGCATGCGAAACAAAATTTAATGAACAACACCATAATAGTAGCGAAAATATCACTACTATTATGGTTTCACTATGTTCCATTTATGCACGACAGACTCACACACATATCTTATATATACATATGATACTTTCTCTATACATTCCCTTAAAGAGGTTCATATTCCTTTACGCAGATTCCCCCCTCTTTCCCCCAACTCCCCGACTCTCATCTCGTCATCTTGTAAGAATTAATAACTCTGCTCATGATTTACTTTATCCTCCTCAGTTCTCTGTGTCCTCGCTATATGATTTAACATGGACAACAAACTTAATCCATATTTACATTTACATAATAGAATATGTAAGCAAGGCTAATAAATGCTAATAATAGTACAAGTAGAAGAAGAAGGAGTAAACTAAATACTTGTGTGCATGGAGAGGGAAATGAGAATGGAAAATAAGATATATTATTCGAATATTTTGACCGTACCTTGACTTGAGACTCTGTCATTCCTAAAGCATATGCTAATTTGGCTCGTTCGGGTCCAGCCAGATATTTGGTTTGTTCAAAGGTTTTTTCCAGGGCAAAAATTTGTTGACCACTAAATGTGGGGCGAGTATGTTTCTTTTTCCCATCTTTATCCGACCCTGAACCACCCACTGTAAAAACAAAAGACACACAAAAAAAAAACATCATACATTTAATTAATATGTAATTAAGTTTAATTATCTACACGAGTAATCCCTCATTGATTAGTATAGATTAGTACAATAGATTGGGGAATAGAATGAATGGAATGGAATGACAAATCAAATAATAAATGGTAGAGAATGGAGAAAGATAAAAAAGAGATATAAAAAGATGACTCTGTCTCTCTCTCTCTCTTTCTGCTCGTTACGTTGTTATCAATTTTCCCACACTTTCTCTATGTATTGATCTTTCATATCAGGAAGACGCGTGACATGAACATGTCATTTCATTTCGCATGAAAGAAGGTTAATTTCCCTCCCGTTTTTTTTCCTTCTCATTCTCATGTTTCTCTGTGTTGACTCAATACCTGAATCTCTCTGTATGCCTGATTATAAAATTCATACATGATAAACTTGAATGTTTGACCAGGGATTGATGAATTATTAGATGTAGTGATGGGGATCATGGGTAATTTACATTTATATCGCTGAATAAGTATTATTAAATGACAACCACCAACATCAGCTATGTGGAATAATAAAAGTTTATGGTGTGGAAATAAAACGAGTTGTTTCATCACAATTAATGATATTTTACGAGTGGAGATTAAACCAAAACGTTATATCCATCCATCAGAACAAGAATACTCAACCAGGATAATTACCAGAGTAAGTACATACATACTGACTCTAAACTGGAAATTCATGTCATCCAAAGGGAAAATCAAATAAGATGAAATAATGAAAATGAGTAAAGTATTGCTCAAATAACTTGTGTGTATATCGTATATATATGTACATTATTATTATATCGGATGGACTGGCGGGTGGCGAGCAGTCGAGCAGTCGAGCAGTGAGCTCAAGATAACTATATGACGATGAAATACGAGAGAATCTCTTAATTGAAGGGATATCCAGTGAGAAACCGAGGATTGAATGAATGATAAACACGTTGCGTGTTTGCCTGAGAGTGTACATATGTGTTATGTGTGTGTGTGTATGCGAATATATTGAAGTTGTAATTGTTAGAAAACATGCGGAGAATGTAGAGAGAGAGAGAGAGAGAACTCGAACGTGTGCATCAAATCTCAGGACAAATATTGAGAATTGAGACCGGGAAGGCGCACACACAACCATCACCAGAGTTTCACTTAATTAGGAACCATATGATGTTTGCCTTGGGACTCCAACTGTGTGTAGGTAGGTATATTATCATTGCATGAATGGTAATCTCGTCCTCACTCACTCAGTCTCTCTTTCTCTCTCTCTCTCTCTCTCTCTCTCTTTCCAAGAGAAGATTCCGCCCCATATCCTCATCCTCAGAATAAAATCTTCACTCTTTTATTACCTGCCACGACTCTTTCTCTATGCGGATTTCATCTGCTTTCATTGGCTTTGGATTCAGATTTGACTTGAGCAGATGGCCACCAGCCAAAATCATCTCCAGGCTTTGCCTCAGCCTTGTCGTAATTTTCATCCTTCTAGTTCTATACTCCACAACATTGTCCTCGCAGTCTACCTCACTCAAAACGGATACGAACTCCCACTCGCTCTCTCCTCCTTATCGTATACTACATATGTAATAACTTGTCCACACTGTATGACGTTTTCTCAATTATATTAAATATTTTAGTAGTTTTTGATTTATTATTATTTGTTTGATATTTAGAAAACTATACATAGAATTTCCAATTAATTTAAGTAGTTGCTTAACAATGAGAATATTTTGGGTTTTATTATTCCCTGTGATTTCCCTATACCTATACTCATGTTCATGAGCTGACTTGTCATCATGAAAGAATAAAAGGGAATAAATGTTTAATCTTTTATGTATCTGGAGTCTGGATGACTGTTGACTGGAAATGTTTGTCTTCCTTGTTGTACGTTTTATGCCAATGTACGCTGTCACATTAGAAAGGAATTGCGTGGATATGTACATTACATACGGATATGACTATGTGTACTGCAGTTTACGTACATGACTGAATAGGGTATAGTTAATAGATACATTTGTACTCTGTAAGAGAGAGAGAGAGAGAATATAAAGAGGGAGGGAGGGAAAGAGTCAAGACAGCATTGACTTGATTATGATAGGTCGGAGCGTATCAATTTGATTAGCTAGCAAAGGCCTTATTGGAACTCATGCTATGTTGAATAAGTCCGCTTACGATTACATTGAACAATTGAATGAGAGAGAGAGAGAGAGAGAGAGAGAGAGAGAGAGAGAGAGAGAGAAAGTAGATAAGTTTCAAAAATTAGATTCCGTTTGTATGATGATGACGACGATGACGATGGTGTCTCTGATTACACAGGAGTTGCAGTTGACGGAAGAGATTGAATGGATCCGTGGGTCGCCACCTGTTTCCGAGCCGCCCTGTGGATTCTCTGGGGAAAAATGTCAACGTAATCCCTTTTCCTATACTTCTTCTTCTTCTTCTTCTCTTTCCTTACGTTTTACTATGTAGAGTTGTATTGTAGACTGTAAACTTTTACCCATGAACTTCACGATACAGCATATGGAATGAGTCAATTCCTATGTAGAGCGATTCGAGTGGAGACTCAGAGTCAGTGTTTAAAGGGAACTGAATTTTTATGAGGTTGATTATATGACTACAAAAAGTCTTTCAAAATGAGAGACAAATTCATATTCATATTTTCTCTTGGACAGAGAGCAGAGTAAGACGCATAATATCTGTAGGACTTTCCATATTTTTGATATACCTACATAATTTACATTGCATTGGTTTGGTTGGGCTCTTGTTCTTGTTCTTGTACTTGGGGTCTGGAAATGAAACGGGAAATCCGAGCAGAGCAGTGAACAGTGAAGCGTAAAGACTGTTGGTATATATTTACGTAAATACGATGGAAATATGGAAATGAGAAATGTAAATTGCAAATGAAAATAATAATAATAAAAAAGCCACTATGGAGACCTTGAGAGTCGTTAAGAGGGAGAACAGAGAATGTGTAAAATGAGAGGAGACGAAGGATGTACCGAGTCAAGGAAAAAAAAAAGATGCTCTGCTCTCGTCTCGCAGTTTTCTCTTCCCCCATCTTTGTTTTCCTCTTGAGATTTTCAAGAATTTCTTATCACGGAGCTTATTGTAGGGAAAATAAGCCTGAAAATAAGCCTGAAAACCGCTCTTTTACTTTAAGTAAAGTACAGGATCCAAAATGACTTGTTACTTGTAGATACCATACCATTTCCATACTTTCTGTACAGAAAGTACAGAAAGTATTTTCATTTTCCTGCTCACGTGTATTTTGTTAATCATTGTGCGCGAGCATGATGAAATTGAGGGAAGAAAAGTATCAAGTTTTTTTCGCATTCGTGTTTCTCTGACTATAGAAAATGTACAAAGAAAGAGAGAGAGAGCGTGAGAGACGGAGAGAGCAAGAACATTTTTTGTATAGAAAATCCTGTCAGCGTCAAAAGATATCCGTAGCAGATCATTTTCATGTGCATAGACTCTCGACACAGCACAAGAGAACGTAACAGGCTGTCATCGCACAAAAATTCAAAACTAAATTACTTTCTTCACAAGTAGACAGCTGATAGAATTTAATCCTAGTGAGAGAGCTAGAGTGAGAGCTAGAAGACTTGCTTTTAGATCGTACGTCTATAATTCTGTACCAACAGACTTTTCACTCCCCCGTTGGATTTATTCGTAAACATGTATTTCTAATTGGATTTATTTTTGTAGCTCTATAGTTTTTAAAATTTTCTTCCTTTTTCGAATTTCCTTTGTGAATTAGGATTTTCCCTGCTTCAACTGCTCATTTCTCATTCCTCAATTTTACTTTCACTTTACTCTTATTCGCCAACTGACAGAGTATTTGAATGCAATTTATGTAAGCTTTAAAGTTTCTCGCTACCCGCCCACATAAGGTACACACACACACACCCACACACACACACACAATTTCACAACAGAATATGTTTCCCAGTTTCAACTTTTGATGATTCCCGAGTACACGTGGAAATTTCCTTCTCGTTAAAGTTTCACATTCCACCTGAGAGAAAAGGTCAAGAGGGAAGAGAAAAATGCGACTCTTGACAAATGTACAAACAGTTTTGTAAACAAATGTTTTATACAAGTTCAAATTGAAAGAATGAGGATGAAATGTGCAAGGACTTGAAGGACGAATAACTCGATTCTCAATTGCCGTCAATAAATCTCGTTCTCTCTCTCTCTCACACATGCATCAGTCAAAAGACTATTTAGGAAGTGCGCACAATTATCATCAATAAATTTAAATTAATGACATTTACACACACACCACTGGAAATTGTGCTCAATTTATCCCATTGTGAATTCAACAAATTACAGCCCCGGCTCCAAATGTTTCTATTCACATGTTAAAACTAAAAGACTTGAGAGACAAACAACACGCAAAGCATATAGAAACACACAAAGAGAAAATACAAGGGAAAAACCCGCATTTGATCTGCCCAAGAGGAAATTGTCCATGAGTTTGATATAAAATAAATAAATAGTGAATGAGGGGGGGAAATGTAAGAGGAATGTGAAGAAGTTAACTTCCCGGGTGCATTAAGAATAGAGATTTTATTTTTTAATGAAGCATCCGAGTTCAATAAGATTCCATTGAAAATGGAAAAAAGGGAGAGAGAGAGAGAAATAAAGTAGATTAGAATTAGGAGAAACAATCATTAATTTCTCTTTGGAGACGAAGAAAAGGAGAAAAAGACTGCCCCAGCCATTTCTGTGCTCGTGAAAGCCTTTGAAGAAATGGAACTTGGTGAGTTTGTACTCCACAACATGAGTTTGAAAAAAGGGGAAAGGGGAAATGAAAAAAAAGGTAAAAAATGTGTCGAGAAAAATCTAGGAATCCATCTATTTCTTTCACTAGGTATACTTAATTACTAATCGTGGGAGATGGAAGACGAATAGAATGTACATCCCACGTGTAGACTTGCTCGTGTGATGCTATACATATTACATATACATATCCAGGATTAAATTAGTTTTTTTCTACATATCTTGGAACGTTGGGATTGGGACAACAAAATCGTCTTCTTCTCACTGACTCATTCCTGTAATGTGATAGACAGAGAAAGACATCATATGGCGTTTGCATCTTACAATACTAATTAGCCCCTTTTCAGTAGTTTATTAAGGATTTCTTCAGTCTGTACATTTTTTCAACTTGTTTTTTCATATAGAAATCTGATCGATATTCTATTTCAAAAAACTGTACACGAAAATATATATGTGGACTCGTTTTCATGGATTCTGATTCAAAATCCTTATTTGTAACGGAATTTTATGTGGATTGTTTTGGCTTTCATGATTTTTTTCGGATAATGCCTTTTTGACTAGTTTTTTATTGTAATTAATTAAATTGAAGAACAGAACAGTGTAGTGGGAAGAGAATGTTGTGATTTGAATTATTCTCCTTTACTGATATTTGTCATGATGATTTGGAGAGAGTAGAGGATCACAATGCAATAATTGTGTCGTCCATCCTGATGGTGTTGACGGTGTTGATGGGCTCGGGAGCATACCTCATATTCCGTCATTGGAGACTCTCGCGTGACATGGACACCATTCTCTGGCGAATTGATAAACGGGACATTCATTGGGAAAATGGTCAGTTTTTCCCGGTGAATCGTGGGAGTCAAGCGAGCATCTCCCGTTTCTCAACCGTCTTCGCACCGCTCGTCACCTACAGAGAACGGATCTTTGCTGCCAAAGCAGTGGACACGGATCTTTTGGACTCCACCATGAAACATCAACTCAAATTGGTATGTCTTTGACCTTTGACCTTATTAATTATACCCAGTATAATATGCTAAACATCCTCATATATAACGCATGATCAAAGTCCTCAATAAAAAAACAAGTCATTTCATAATTTGTAAATATTCCCATGTCAAAAGAAAAGTAGACATATAGGTACTTTGACTTTTTTCCGTAAAGAAATACATAAATTTATCATTTGTTCAACTTACGTGACGACGACGACGACGACTCCGGCTTCCATTCTCATCATTTTAGTCTAAATAAATAATATTGTTTTATTCGTGTCAAGAACAAACATTCAATGGCAAAGAGCGAAATGTCAACAAATTAAATATACAGATATATTGTACGATATTTAATATTTTCCTTGTATTTTCCTACTGACACATTTTCCTTGTATGTACGATATTTTAAATATCATATTTGTATTTATATTTGTGTATGTGTACAAAGGCTAAAAAGGATGAGGAATGGTGGCTTGTTTTTTTGATACTGGGAGAATACCCATGGGGTGGAGAGACAACTGTTGCTTCTCTCTCTCTCTCTCTCTCTCTCTCTCTCTCTCTCTCTTTCTCTTTCTCTTTCTCTCTCTCAGTCTAATGCCCACACTGCTCACGTCATTTCATTTACAATGAACTCATAATGCTCAGAAAATACTACAAGCAGACCAGAGAGAACAAACTTTTTTTCTTTACCTATTTTCCTTCTCTCGTGACACCCACAAGCCCACGCCTTTTGTTTTTGTCTCTCTCTCTCTCTCTCTCTCTCTCTCTCTCTCTCTCTCTCTCTCTCTCTCTCTCTCTTTGCCTTCTTCACTTTCATTGTGTGTGCATAGTCACAGTCACTTTGTACATGTGTATGCGCGTGTAGAATATACAGACACAATTGTGAAAAATCTTCTAAGGAAAATGAAAAACAAATGTCAGACAATTACTTTGGATATGTGGACAGTATGAAATATTTAAAGGAACTTCGTAGCGTGTGTATATTTACGGGTGTACACAATCGGGAATCGTAATATCAACTGTGCATTCATGTTTTTTCTACTCAAAACACAGAATACCGAATACACAAACATGGAACGATTTCCCCACCATCCCAATTTTCATTTCATTTCACACACACACACAGAAATATACAATAATTCTTGAACTTGTTGAGAAAATTATTCAAGACGTTCCATTCTGGACGCGTTGAGTGTGTTGGAATTGGGATGGAGATGGCAATTGCAAGGTTATTATTTTTATTTTTGTGTGCTGTGTGTGTCTAAGTAGGTTGAAGGATATTAGGAAGCATTCCAATATCCTCGACAATGCCATGCCATCGTAATACAATACCGGTGAAGTCTCTCTCTCTCTCTCTCTCTCCTCACTGCGAACACTTCCCAAGACACAAGACACACAAGACAAAAACAAAGACAATCCTGAGACATGTGGGGAAACTGAGAAATCCAACCAAACAACATGCATAAATTTACAAATACAATTCTAAATTTTATATTATCTCTCTTTCTCTTTCCTTTGACTCTTTCTTTGTTTTTGTCTTTGTCTAACGGAAAAAACCTCGACACTTGATCGTATAGCAAAGAAAGAGAGGAACATGAGCAATCTGCAAATGCAAATGTGAGAGTTCTCGTCATCGGGATCCATGCCGTAAACTATACAGTTGGAAGTTTGGAAGGAAAACGCGTAGACTCAAATAGGGATAGACTTGCATGTGTGTATTTTGAATGTATGTATCGTATGTATGTTCGTGTGTTTTATGAAAATACGTAGTAGCTGCTGAAATGTTTGTATTTGTATTCAAGTCGTGTACAAAGTCAAATGTTCTCTTTTACTCTGAACAATACTTGAGACAAGTGGAAGTGGAAATCGCGAATATAGCAAATCATGAGTCAAGTTGTAAACCTTTTCAAACACTTTGCTACATTGCAACTTTATATATATTTTCTCAAGTACAGACTACAGGCAAGAAGATAAATAAAGACGAGGGCGAGAGAGAGAGAGCGAGAGAGATAGAGAGAGAGAGAGAGAGAGAGAGAGAGAGAGAGAGAGAGAGAGCACGGGGGAAATGGGGAAGGTTGCTGTGGATTTGGACGTGCGGAACCTTCCGATAAGGTTTAACGACAAGACAAAGTATTACATCTAGTTTATGGAAGAGGGATAGGAAATAGGATCAGTATATAATGTGGATGTGGATGGGAGAAAATAAAGTAGAAACTACTACTAGTAACTACATGGAGTAAGAGTATGAAGAGTATGAAGAGTATGAAGAATAAGAAGAATAAGAGTACGAGGACCATGAAGAAAAGGCTGATAACTTGGATATCCCAACACAAAGTATTTTGTACGCGAGTCTAGAGTATGAGAAAGAAGGAAAACGAGAAGGAACTACAAACTACAAACTAAGAAAAGAGTCCATTCTACAGTTATTTTATATCTCAACTCGGCCTTCCTTACCTGCTACTTGCAGTCTCTCTCTCTTTCTTTCTCTCTCTCTTTCTCCTGCTTTCTTTCTTACTTTCAGTCTGAGTCTCACATTCAGTGTTGCCGGCAACGAGAAAAAGTCGATAGTTGAGTTGAACTCCTTTCTCTCTCTCTCTTTCTTTCTTTCTTTTGCCTTTCCTTCTGTTTTTCTTTTCCATGGTATTTTGCGAGTACGTACGATAGCAATAGTAGTAGTTGGTCGTTTGGGTGCTGTATATTATATTCTGTTATGTCTTGGTCGATGTACAGTTCTGCTCATGAGGTTTTGTACGTGCGGATTTGTGTATTACATCAAATATGATAATATGGAATATCCAGTTGAAACTTTTATCGTTTTCTGGGCACCAACATAATCTATCTCTATTCCTCTTTTCCCTATCCCCTATGCTTCAAACTCAAACCATTCTTTTTCATTCTTTCTCTCTCTCTCTCTCTCCACGTCTCTCGTAAAATACCATAAAATATGTTAGCCATTCCTACTAAAATTCTTTCATCATATTTCCTTTGTACATTTATCAACTTTGGACAGTCAAATCAACCTTATTTCATACTCCTTACCATTTCCATCCAGACTCCCATTATTTGAGTCATTTGTATTTGAACGGCTGTTCAATTATTATCAAATTTATGTGATTTGTACCCCACAAAATTAAATACCCCATATTTTACCTACACTACAAAAAAAACGAAAAACATAAATTCTACCGCTAAATTCTGGATATGGGTTGGGAAAATTAGAAAAATGAGAAAATAGTAATAGTTGAGCAGTGATAATTAAATAAAAAAAACTTTTTGTTTATATTTGAATACTTCAAAAGTTGAAGTTGAACTGAAGATAGAATTAAGAGTAATTGTTGAGTAATGAGAAAGCGTGCGTCATCATTTGTTGTAATGTAATACATACGGATAGGGGAGCCGGGGGCAAAAACATGCACTCATTTCATAATTAATTTTCTCCGAAACTAAATGGTTTGTTAAAAAATAATTCATAGACTCATGGAAAGCCCAGTCAAAATACGTTATTAATTCTATAAAGTCATTAGAAGGATTTCCATTTTTCCTAGGTAAAAAATTCGATTAAAAAAAGTAGCATAAGTAATTTTGACTAAAAAATGGTTTGGGTGGTTTTGCCAGTAAAAGACCTTCCGAAAAATTGGTCTTGCACAGAAATAAGTTAAAGATAAAGTTAAAGATAAAGTCCCTTCTTCACTTTTTCTTTCGTTGTCTTCTAAACAATGCAAAACATTGAAAAAAAGTCTTCTCGTAAAACGGATTGCATGTTTTTGTCTCACGTAGTATTAACTTGAGATCTCTTTTCTAATTACAATTAAACCATGTAAACCATAAATACGGAAAGAGCCATTTACTACAGTGATTGAAGAAAGTCTACAATCTAGTATTTAATAGAAATTTACACCTTTCACAATCACTGTGGAAGCTGGTAGGAATTAAAATGTAAAGTACATGTTTTTGCTCCCGGCTCCCCTATGAATAGGGAAGAGGAGTTTTTGAGTATTAAATATTAAAATGTAATATGTCAAATGATACATTTTTGTGGAGTGGAGACTGGAAGCTGAAGCTGAAAGACCTCGTTCTTTGGTACATTTTCTAACACGGTGAAAATGTACATGGGTGGTCGTCGGTTGGGATGAGGAGGTAAGAGAATATGCGAATGTAATTAATTCACTTTGAGTCTTCCACAGATACGTATGTGTGTGTGTGTGACTAGTGTACATATGTATATGCAGACGACGGTGTACATGGAATCATTAGTATGTACATGCGTATAATGATATTTCCCGTGGGAAGAGAGAAAAGTTGGACAAGCAGCAGCACACACACACACACACAAGGTGGTGAATGAGAAAAGAGAAGAGAGAGAGAGAGAGAGAGGGAGAGGAGTTCAGTGAAAACTTTCACCTCAGAATTTGATTAATTTAACTTAATGATATCTGGAGCACAGAGACACTCGAGTTGTCGACACTTTTCTCTCCTCTTTTTCTTAGTCTACTTCTTTTGCTGCTCTTTGCTCAATCCACTCCCGATTCCACCACAAACTTTTCCCCTCCTCCTCCTTCTCCTCCTCCTTTCTCTCCTTTCTCTCTATCTCTCTATCTCCATCTCATCAACTGACAAATGAGAAGAAATCTTTTAAGTGGGAAGGGAAACTCGAGACACTATGCTGTAGTCTGTCATCAAAGTACTCGAAGCTCTGTGGAGTATGATACGCGAGCTTAAATCACAAATAATTATTGATTATGGATTAAAATTTTGGAAATGGAAATCTTTCTTTTCGTACGTACATGTATATCTATATCTATCATAGGGAAACTTTCAACTTCTATACTCACAACACTCAAAGCTAAACATTTACACAGAAAACAGATCCTTCAACTGATAGAATTATTCCTTATATCACAAAAATATCAAATATCAAACCAAAGCCACAAAGGAAATCCTTAAAAACTTGCTTTCTCTCCCCAATTCCTTTTCTTTTCTTTTGAATCCTTTAGAATTCAAGACACGAGACACGAAAAATTCCTTCCTCGTCTCAACTTCAAGTGTCGATTTTTTTTTTGGTAGATTATTTCCTACCTTGTCTATTTGATCAATTTTTTTTGGTAAGACAGGTAGGATTTTTTTATGGTATTGTGATTAGTGTGAGTGAGCGAGTGAGCAAATGTCTGTGTGTGGGATAATGGACGGGAGTTGTGACTCCTGACTACCAACTACCAACTACAAACTAGAAACCATCGACGTGAACGCTCGGGTGGATATAAATGTGGGAAGGCAATATGTGAGAGAGAGAGAGAGGAAGTGGAGTTCTGCTCTCTCAGGTTCTGAAAACACATGTGTAATTTGACGTCATTTCATTCACTTGACGATAATGGGCCAACTCAGTTAGATCTGGAAAGTAGCAAGAAATTGCTCAAGTTGAAAGCATTTCAAATTTTGAAATTCCAAAGAGTAGAGAGTTTGAGGTGGGAAAGAGAGGTGCAGAAAAGGAAAGAAAGAGAGAGAGAGCGAGAAAGTTTCTGCAAATCGTGAGATTGTAAAAGCACTCGTGGAAAAACTCTCCACATGAGAGTGTACAGACTACAGACAGTGAATATGTCTCTGGGTGTCTGTGTTTTTGGAACATAGACCATACACAATTACGTATTATATCAATAAAAGACAGACAGAGTTATGCAGTGAGAATGGTGAATGGACTCTATGAATGATAAATGCAAAATTTATATTTCTCCAGCACGTCCTCTCTTTCCTTTTCTCTCTCTCTCTTTCTCTCTCTTTCCCTCTCTCTTTCTCTCTCTCTTTCTTTCTCTCTCTCTTTCTCCACACATACATAAACTTGAATCTTTGGAAAGTCTCTCGACCGTAAAATACTACTGCTGTCTATAGAAATGAAATTGAATGATGACGTCTGCATCTTCTTCGTCTTAGTCTTCTTCTTCTCCTCCTCTTCCTTCTCTTCCTCTCTCACTCTTGTCCCCAAAATTTTATCTATTTTATTTCTTCTATCTCTCTTTTTCTCTTCTGCCTCTCACTTTTGTCGCGCACTCTCAACTCTCACTATCATCTCTTTTCTGCATCAACTTTAACTTCAACCTTCCAACTCCTAATGGAAGGAAAATCAAAATCAAAATCAAAATTTTACATACAATGCGCTACATGTATATTTCAATTATTGCATGTACGTATGTGTGTGTGTGTTTACCTTTTCATTTTATTCTGTATTCCTACATTACTGAATTACTGTAATAATGCATTACTAAATACGTAATATGTAATATGATTTCCTTCTTTTTGCACATGAACACAATGGAAATACCAGGAAGTTTCTCATTCTACAATAAATAATACACATAAATTCTAAATATATCTTACATACGATATACATGTGTGTACATTCCTATTACACTATTTAACCGACATGTAGATTGAATACCGTTAAAAGCCAAATGAACTCGGCGTAAAAGGTCGGGGAAAGTGTACGAGTCTGCTTGTGTGTGATTCAAAGTTCAAAGTATTAATTAAAATATTATGTTTAGATTGTTCCAGCAGATTTTCAATGAATTCTTTACACGAATAACTTTCTCTCTCTCTCTCTATTTCTCTCTCTCTCTCTTCTTCACTTACACTCGAACTTTATTCTTAACTTTCCAGCCTCAAGCGACATACAACACAACACCACACCCACAGCAGATAAATGAGAAGGAGACAGACCCGTCAATTTTCATGTTCCACAACTAAAATCTTCTCCAGTTTGCTTTTGTACGGTACTGTATTGTATAAAGTCCCTTCAGTCAGTTCACAGTTGCACTACAAGTCTTTTAATAGACATTGTCTGGTCGCCATGGATTCTAGATAGTTTAAATTCTTGATATTTTATAACCTAAAATCCATGCTGGGCATTTTGTGAACAAGAAGAAACTCACAGCAACTAACATCATTATGAATTTACTCCCTCTGCCTTTCTCTTTTGCATTGTTAGCATGTGTAAACTGCAAACTTGAGATATGAAATGCAAGTCCAAATATAACTATATAAACCCGAGTTAATAGCGAGAAAGATAAAGAAAGAGAGAGAGAGTTGTAATACGAGTTATATATATATATATGTTATCAAGTCTTTGTACTTAAATGGCAGAACTATAAGAACTAAAAATAACTCTAGACTCGTTATTATCTCTAGACACAATAGAGATAAAAGGAGCTCCACAATCTCTATTTCTTTGGATTCTGTATGTATATCCAAATACTATTAGACTATACACACAGAGAGAGTGAGAGACTCTCATTTAATTTTCCCTTGGGCCATTTGTCAATATGAAAGTTATTTTGGGAGCTCGAGATCAGCTTTAGTTTTAAATCCCCTTTCTCGCACTTTCTGTCTCTCTCTCTCATTTTTTTCTCCAATTATGATTCACGACAAAAGTTCAACATTTTAAATTTCAATGTTCAATGTTTCGTGTTCAGCTGGCTTGGCTTTCTCTCGATTTCTCTCTGTGTAAACTTGTGTGAATGGTGATGATGATGATGAAGTTTGAAGTTTGAACACAAAGAAATACATTTCTCCTTATTATGGTTGTTAAAACAGCCGAGTATACTGTACAATTTACAAGCTTAAAAACCTGTCCAACTTTCACCTGAATATTCCTGAATTTTCAATCCCCGTCGTCAAATCATTTGAGTTGTTCCAACCCACAATTATAGACTCTGATGAATTTCCACGAGTTACCACCCAAGTTTTATATCGTATAAGGATTCTGACTCACTCCCTCTCTCTCTTTCTCTCTCTCTCTCTCTCTCTGGATTTATTGTATTGAAAATGTGACTACAAAGCACCAAAGCTCACGAATACACATGACTAACCGAATTAGAAGTTGCATTAGGAAGCTCTCGAGTTGGTAATTCCAAATCCCAATTGGTAAATATGTACGTACAATAAATGACTTTTTGGGTCGTGGCTTTTAAGGATTTGCCTTTGCCCTGTGCGGACTCTCTGAAAATCCATACTAATGGATGAAATTTATCGTTCAAACGAATATCCAAATCCAGTGCCCGTCAACCCGTACAAAAATATATGTGCTCAAGTGAGAACTTTTGGACGTTGCTTTTGTTTTGAGTGTGTTGTGTAAATAGTAAATGTAATTGAATGAAGATTCAATGGGGTTGAAAACATTCGAGGGATTTTACTACACACACATTTTACATAAGGAATCTGTACGATATTCATAATTCTTATGTCTTTCTCCATGTATTTATGACTCTTGGTGACAGGCTTTCGTCTGACGATGAGAGTGTTTCAAATATATATTATATTATGAGATTTATTATGCACATCAATACATAAAGCTGTATTTGTTTTAGAGCTTGAGAGTATTCGAATTTCCCGTTTTGGATTTGAGAGACTTGAATTTGAATTTAGATTTGGGATTTGCTCAAGCTCAAGGCAAGTCAAGTGAGAGAGAGAGCGAGAGAGAGAGAAAGAGAGAGAGCGCATGAACAATATAGATTCTGGTTCCGCTTCCGTCGATCTCTCACTTCTCTCGTGAAATGAATTTGAGTTTAAACTCTAACAGATATAGAATCGTGTGAAATTTCATATGGAGAGTGGAGAATGTAAAGTAATAAATGAATTAGATCATGTGTATTTGTATTGTGAACATTGAACCATGAGATTCTCTGTTCTCTATTCCCTATTCACCATTTGTATTTGTATCCAGAGCTGCTTTATATTTGCCTACATCCAATCCAGTACAATTGCTTGCAATTTTGAAAGTTCATATATGCACATAATATGTCAAACTCAAACTGGAATCTTGAATAATAAAACCCAAGCGTGAGAACATAAAGTGTCCGACGTGTTGAGCAAATAAATTTTATTATTGTTAAATCATAATTGGATGGAAGCTCGCTTGCTCGCTCCCTTCGTCTCTTCTTCATTCGATTCTAATTCTAATTCACATTTACATTCACATTCGAATTCTGATTCTGATTCTGATGTGGATTTAGATTTAGATGTAAGGGAAAAGGACAAGAGGGAGATGAAATGAATGAGAATATCCTTGATTGTTTGATCGATCCTCATGATTTCATATTTCATTCCTCCCCAAACTCTCTCTCTCTCTCTCTCTGTCTCTGTCTCATTCCCTCTCTCACCACACGACGACTTTTCCCCAATTCATCATTTACCCCATGACATGCTTGAGCACTACTATGGATTTTTCCTTCGTAAATATTTCCAAACTACAGATATTGGATTATGTACTGGGGAAAATTCAACTTCAAATATCTTGTACATTGCATTTCATTACGTGGAAAGAGACAGCTAGTGTCAATGAATGAAGAAGAATGTGCTTTTGATATGGAAAAATGCATTGCTCCTGACTCTTCATGAGTGGGATTAACAAGAAGGTCCGACTCTGACTCGGAATGATACATTTAAAAGAAAACGAGAGAGAGAGAGTCAACTGAGCCCAACTCCAAACTGTACAAGAGTTTGTAGAAAATGCGTATTACCAATGAGAGGAAGTGAAAGAGAAGGGAAAAGGAGGGAATGAAGAAGAGGAAGAGAACAATTCTCAAGTGAGGATTCACAAGAGGGCAATTAATGTAATTTACCTAAAGTTACTCTCTTTCTCTTTCTCTCGGTATAAACTCTACTTTCGACTTTCTACTTCCTCCACTCCTGGCTACTTTACTTTATTTTCCTTGACTTGACTGCTGTACAGAGAGAGAGAGAGACAGAGAGAGATATCAAAGAGAGTTTTTCCTTTTGCTTGGAACTGGAACTGGTAGCTGGGAACTGGGAAAGAAGTGAGATAATGGAATTATGAAAAGTGTATTTCACTCGAAAAGCTTTCCCTTCTGCCCCCAAAACTCTCTCTATAACTAATTCCGTAAATGAGATTTTTTTTCGTTATCTTTCTCTCCCTCTCTCTCACTCTCTTTCTATTGGATTTCCTATGGTTTTTTTTTTGTATTTGGAATTCAGTCGGCTATTGCTCACATTTCATGAGAGAGCTTTTTGAGTACTCGCAATTTCAAAATGTAATGCATTTAATTATGTATAAAGCTTAAATTCAGAGTAGATTTAATTATTAATTTGAATTTATATTTCTACAGAAGTAGAAAAGTAGAGAAGTACATGGAATACAAATCTAAATTTGGATCTGAACTATGAACTGTACTGAATTCAATTTATTTCACACCTCAACCAAACTCTGACTTGAAAGTGACAAAGGACAAAAAACGAGGGGAAAGGGAAAGGGAAAAGGGACAAGAGACATGTGACATGAGATGGAAAATCATCAAACATTTGGACTGTCTTTTGTCCGGGTCCTTTCGGAAATAGACAGTCAGAAACTCATCGTCAGAAACTCCTCTACTCCTTGTTTTAAACTTTTAAAGGACTAGAGATAAATGTGGCCTTGATTCATTTACATTTGCATAAATTAGCCGAGTGACGAGAGACGAGAATTGAACTCACTTTTCAATGGTAAATTACATGTGGGCTCACACCAAACTCCACACTCTACACTACTAACTACTCCACCATTAAAATACGAATTCCAAGTTTGGAATTCAAATAATGCCCGTGTTCAGTCAACTCTTCCTGTCGTCTCTCATCAAATGTCTTTGCTAATTCCCCATCAAGCCATTCTCCTGGTTTTTTTCATGATCACTCTCAACACTTGGCGTATTCAAATTCAAATGAAATGACAGATTCCATCAACGACAGTAAAACTGTCAGATTCAAATCTAATTTCAAAACACGTTTCTCTACTTTTGATTTTGATTTTCCTTTTTCCTTTCCCCAAACCAAAAACCAACTAAACTAAAACTAAATAAATGGAAAAATGTATACAAAAAGAATTGAGTTCACTTATGAAATAAACATCACATTTACATATAGAAATAAGCTTTTACATTATTAAACAAATCTTCCACTGACAGCTGAGAAGACAAATTGAAGAATAAAAAGCGTTTTGATTCAGGACCAAACAACTGTCTGTTTGACTGACTGACTGACTGAATGCACTTGATTATCATATAGTTTGAGGTTGGAGGAGCGGAAATGAAAAGACATGATAGGATTCATAAAAGAGTCAGAGTCAGAATCCACTGGCAAAAAAGGAAGAGTAAAGTCAAAGCTGTTAGTGTGAGAGAGAGAGAAGATTAAGGAAAACAACGGTTACTCATGGAATGGAATGGAAAAAAGATGAAGAAGCTTCTTTTCCCTTCATTTTCTTTTTCATCTGTCTCGTAATTCTCATCGTCAGTCAGTCATTTGTTACAAAGAGACAGGCAGGGATGGATGGAAAGTTTCGCCATATGCAAAAACACTAAACAGGAACGGAAATTAGAAATGAGAGGGAGGAAACAGCTCAAGTATAGGATATTTGAAGTCTGTAGTCTGTAGTCTGTAGTGTACACACTGGGAAAATTCAAACGGTCATAAATCCCACATTGAACATCCCCAATTCACCACTGAAAAGGACAAGTGAAACATTTCCAAGCACACATATATCGTGTACATATAGGTATGCACAAAAAAAATAACTCTTTCTTTCATCCTTGTATGAACAGTTGGGTTTTGGATGTTCAATTGCGGAATTGAAATTTGAGAGTGAAGCAGAGGAAAGGAACAAAGAAAAACATACAAGTTCTCACATGTACAGATTTAATTTCCATTTAACGATCCACACACCATGGTTTAGCATCCACAGATATACAAATACAAATATTTCGAGCCGTCATCATCGGCATCCTCACCCAGATCCCAACCAAAACTCTCCAGATGTATCATTTCCTCCCTACAAATACAAATATACAAATATATTGTACATAAATCTGTCTAATTTGCAACGATTACAGATAAATATCACATTGCACCAACTCCTTTTCAAATTGCAAACTCTCTCGTGTTTTTTTTTGGTATATAGAAATTCTGTGGGCACATTTAGGTCTAGGAAAAACAAACAAGAAATGCATCGATTTAAGGTTTTTGGTAGGAACAAATTAGAAGTGAAGAAATGTGTGTTCAAATGCCTGTATAGATAAATGAAAGGGAAAAAGGAATATTTTCAAAAGCTTGTCAATTGTCCATCAATTAAATTGACATGATGATATGCTTGCGCTTTTTTTCGGGCCAACTCTTGTGCACTCAGCCCAGTCTTTGAGATGTCAATGATCCATTTTCTCGCTCAACTTGGGATATTTCTAATACAAATGAGAGTTTTCTTCCTAGAAAGAGAGAGAGAGAGAGAAAAATAGAAAGAAGAAGAATGAAGAAAAAAAAATAAGGGAAAAATGTGTGATATAATATAGAGATTTGTTTTTTTTTTTTTTTTTATTTAAAAAAAAGTATAAATGATGAATGCCTAGTTTTCGCTTGAGTGGTCATGGACAATGAGAATGTCGATGGTAGATGAGAATGACGACGACGACGACGAGTACGGGGATGAGACTGACAATGACAATGGAGGATGTCATTAGTTCTTTATGGAAGATTTAAAAGACACTTTGTTCCGTCAAAGTTGCCAGTTTTATTATCTTGCCATTGTCTCTGGATCCATGGTGTGTATGTATGTATGTGTCTTTGTATTTGTGTGGTGTGTGTGTGTCTACTGGGTGTCTACTGTGTGTCTGTCTGTCTATGTTTATGTATGTGAGTGCATGTGGGTTTGAGTTTGGATCCTGGATTCTGGATTGTGTGGATGACGGATAAAACGAGGAATGATGGTCGTGGTCGTGATGATGATGACCCATGAGCTTTTCTCGCTTTCTCTGTCTCTTCCTAGACCATAACGGAACGTATAACCATTGTACACAATTACAGCTGTATACAATCTGAAGCTGTGTGTGTGTGTGTCGGAGCCAACGACCAACGGCCACCCTCAACTTGTACTTAAGACGAGCGAGCGAGCGAGTGAGAGGGAGAGAGAGAGTGGGAGATAGCATATCAGAAATGGCTGGAGTGAAAGTATTTGGAGCTACACTGTTTTATGGTTGCTCATAAGCTACCAAGATATCTCTATGTGTACATTCTTGGCTCGCTTTGACATTTGAGGCTGAGGCTGAGGCTGAGACTGAGGCGGAGGAGCTTCATGGTCCATGGTGTACGATCAAATGATGATGATGTCACACTCGCAGTCAAGTAAAAGTTTCACTTTTGATAGCCCACATTAGTCTCATTTTTGATATCTATATCCACAGTATGCATGTGTACATACACATGAGGTTTTATACACATTTCTCTCAGACTGGACTCACTGCCAGATAAATGCCAACTCCAAACTGTGTGTGTGAAAGTGAAAGAGAGAGAGAGAGAGAAAGAGAAAGAGGAAACAAAACGGGGGTAACATTTAATGTGGGTAATGGCAATGAAAAGTCTTTGAATTCATACTAACACACAGAGACAAAGACATAGACATACAGATAAAAAGACAGATAGCTTTAAGCGTTCAACATTCAACAGAGAACATGTGAATAGAAAATAAAATGACATCACCTAAGATTCCGGATTTTCTCTTTTTCTCTGTTTCTCGCTCTCGCTCTCTCTCTCTCTGTGTCGCTTTCTCTTCAAGGTCCACCATCCATTCAAAGTCCCAAATAAATGTACGCAGGCATATACGACTACATACAATCACATGACAGTCCATAAAAATGAAAGACCCAAATATCCCTTTTTATTGTCGAATTACATTCAATTTAAATGGAAACGACAAAGAACAACATTTCATTTTATCTTCTTTCTGTACTCGACCAACCAACCTAACCTACAACTCAACACCCACATCAAATGGAATGCCCATCCTTACAAATTATTTGTTCTCAACAAGTTTTTTATTCAGTGTACTATCAATGAAATATCTTTATTTCCTTTTTTCCGAGTACTTGAAAAACAACATTTACACTATATAAAGTACAGATATTACGTATAATACGTACAAGTTTGTACTCCCTTCTATGAGTATTTATTTTATTTTAAGGACTCTTATTAATTAATTAAAGTACTTTGAAATTGAGGGTAGGAATTTTTTTTAAATTAATTTGTGTGTGATATGAATTATGAATTATGTGAATGTAGGTACTTTGTAACGTATTTTAGAAAATCTAAATCTAATACATGTGTGTACATGTATTTATTTGTTTACAGATTATTTGAGGAACATTCGGAGCTCCTGGATCTATTTGAAAAGTTTTCCACATTACGGACTCGAGAGCAGCAAGAAGAGAGTTTGGAGTTGGCCGAGCATGCAGCGATGGTAATGTCAACGTTAGATCATGCAATTCGAAGCTTGGACAACCCTGATGCATTCGTCCAATTCCTAGAGCAAGTAGGTTCTTCCCATCACCGCATTCCAGGCTACAAGAAAGACTACTTCTGGGTAACAAATCAATAATTTTCTTCTCTCTCTCTTTCTCTTTCTCTTCCCACAAACCTCTAGAACCAGAACTCTAGACTATATATAATCCAATCCCTCCACACATATATACAAACATATTCACTCTATACACTCTATACTACTTTCCCCACCAGTTAAAATACACACAGTTTGTATGTACAAGTGACGTTACAACACACGCCGTTTGCCTCTCTCTCTCTCTCTCTCACTTTCTCCTTGCACAAGGAGCTTCTAGATAGCGTCAGGCTGGGAGCGTAAACAAAGTGAAAGCCGTATGCACAGAGGTTATTTACTTTCTCTTATTTCTATTTGCACTCGAGTTTATTCTACATCTATCTCCCGTCCCATCTCTACAACAAATCCCCATATGACAAAATCCTTTTCTCTCTCTCTCTCACTGTATTTTGAAGGATTTCCCAACTTTCACCAATACGTATTATTTTATTACTGCACTTAGTCCATTAATCACAACAACTCGGACTCGAATAACGTACAGATATATATTCCGATTCGGAAATGTCTCACCAACAAACAAACAAACAAACAACAAAACGTTTCTCCGCACTCACGACCTCCCTCAACAATCCCATGATAAATGTAATTTCTATTGTATTGTATTGTATGATATGGAAATGCTCAAAATGTGTTGCATTGCAGACAAAATTCCCCCTGCAAACAACACACGATACATGATGATTTGATGTTGTTCAGCTAGAATTTTAAACTTAGAAATACTACGGACATTGGGAATGTTTGAGCAGATACATATAGTAAATAAATAGACGTAAAATATTTAAAAACAAATGAAGCAGTGGGAAAGAGAATAAAGATGAGTGTGGATTTATGACTTATGTGGAAGAATGTGGAGACAGGAACACGGGGACACGGATAAGGGAAATATTGACAGTCTGTCTATGACATTTAACATCCCATGGATATATCCATATATGGATGGACACAAATTGTCAGCAAAAGGAAAGTATTAGAACAACATTTTTTATGTAGACCGGACAAAGACAGAAAGAAAGGAAGGAAGATAAAACAAGAATGGATGGAAAGTCAAAAACAGAGAGAGGGAGAGAGAGAGAGAGAGAGAGAGAACATGTCGAATGAATACAGTCAATAAAAATTGAAATGGTGTAGTTAAGTGGAGGCGGGAGCGAATGGTAAATTCTTTGGGCTCCGTAACAGCAATGGCAATAACAACGACAGCCATACAACTAAAAGGTTTTCCTGTGTACCAGTGCCAGTGAAAGCTGGTACTGCTGGATGATATGAGAGTGGATGATGGTGGAGAATGAGAGCTTTCTATTTCGTATTTTGGTATGAAATTCTCAACTGCCCACTTGAGACTCACAACAGTCACTCGTCAGTCAGTCAGTCTGGAAAACGAAGGCGAAGGGAAGGCAGGCGAGCCGACATGGAGATATATATATATGAGGATATTTAAAATACAAAGTACCCTTCTCAGACCTCAAATCCAGCCATTATCTTACCTTTTGACTCTTCCATTCATTCATTTATCCAGCTATCCATCCATCCGCACATGAACAGATAGTTTTGTATCCCCGTTACTGGAACTGACAACTCTCGAGACTCAAGACACCCTTAGAAATTCTTCAATCTTTCCGGAATTCCATTTACCATTTTCCATTTTGTCATGTGGAAACTTGAAGGATTTCAACGTTTGTTTGTCGAGGACCCTCAAATGTATTTATAATTTTACATATCAAAATATCAAAATCATAATTCGCAATTTTTCATCATACATTCTTAAGGTCACAAAATGAGCGCGTTCATACCCAAAATTTCTAAATTTAACATCTCCAGAAGACAAGACTAAAGTAAACGTGTCCACAAGTTTTGTCCCTATACACAATTCAAAATTTCACATTCTTTTTTCTCTTTTTTATTTCCATCGGAATGAGGGAGTGTGCGGACAAAGTGAAAGCAGAAAAAAGTGGAGAGTATGTAAAGAAAGTGAAGTAAAGGTGTGTATGGCGTATGTGTGTGGGAATGCTTGTAGAGCGAGACGGCAGCAGCGGTGACTCGCACAGTAAATGGATGATTAATCATTTAATCAATAGACTTGGTCTTGGTAATGGGTGCCGCATTTAACTTGTTCACCCCCCATCCTCCTACTTTTCTCTCTCGCTCTCTCTTCCTTCGTCCTTCTCACAATCTCCAAAACGAAAATGAAAACTCTGCCTTTCATTCATACTTTTTTTCACTTGCTGTCTCCCTGTCTCCATTTGCCATTTTATCCGCAAACAACTCTGGATTTCTTCCTTCCTCTTTCTCCATTGTCATCATTTCACTTTGTATGTTTTTCTGGCTGGATTGTCGAGAGACTTTCTGCGTACATTTTGTTGTTGTATTTGGTTGTGTGTACATTTCCCGGAAACATGACAATTGACAAGGCTCAAATGAGCACTGGGTCCTGGCTAATGTGTAAAAAGGTTTTCTCTCTCTCACTCTCTCTCTCTCTCTCTTTCACTCTCTCATTTTTTCCTCCTTTATCCTTCTATTTGTTCTCATCCTCTTGATAATTACTTGGAGAAAGAGCAACTAACAAGTTTCTCTCAGACATTTTGTTTTCAACATCCACTTTGTCCTTCATTAATTCACCATCGACAGCAGAATTGTTCTGCCCCATTTTGTTTCTAGTCAAGTTCCTTAAAAGGGAAAGGAAAGTCAAGTTTTTTGTGAGGTGATGCGATGGCATTTTACGTGGAGCCGACATCATGGTTTCCATGTCCACTTTCGATATTACTGTCACTGTTTTCCCATTTAGAATTTTCTGCTGTAGACGGCAGAAGGGAGAGAGAGAGAGAGAAATAGAAAATGAGAGGAATGACATTAGCCATTCATGGAGTGTCCACAAGTTCCTTCTCAAGTATTCTTCCGTTTCTTCCTTGTCCATTCGACTTTGTACATTCTCCACATTCTCTACAGTCTACAGTCCACAAGTCACTCGTGGACTCCTTATTTCCTTTTTTCTTTTTTTCCTTCCTGTCCCAGTCCGTCGTCTCTCTCTCTGTCTTTCTCTACAGTATTTTTTTGTGCTTTCTCTAACGACAAGAACGATTACGGGACCCGGGAGCTTTTGGCTTTGGATTTAGCCACAAAGTAGTAAAATAAAAAGCGAGGGAAAGCGAGGTGAAATTCTCCTGGGGTCTCTCCAGTTCAAATTCTATGCCACCCATCACAGTTTTTTTACGAGCTGTCTCTCTGTCTCTCTTTCTCTCTCTCACTCTCTCTCTCTGTCCACTCGCTTTTTCTCGTTTCCTCTTTCTTGTCCTTTTCTCTCTGGCCACTCTGAATTTTGTATTCCGACAAAGTTCACTTCTTGTCAATTTTTTATTTATGCATGCTGTCCAAGTTTGTCCAGTTTGTAGCCGTTTGGGGTTCACGCTGTGGAAGTGGAAGTGGAAACTGACGGCGGTGGTGTGGTGGTCGGCCGGTCATTTGATTGTTGACAGTCTGGACTTGTTTCGAATTTCTTAGTAGCCGACCCTTTTCCAGCGTACACTTCAAATTCAAGTGTAATTTGGTTGTAGAACTCAAGTGAAGAGAATAAGATACATATATGAAGAGACTTTACTTGTAAATAGGAAAAGGGTGAAGGGAGAAAGCAAGAGAGCGTTTTATGAGCGTTTGAGTTGGACGGAGAGGCTGCTGGGAGATTTTAAAAATTATATAATGTTTTGTGGTGCCGTCTTTTCCGCTCATGGAAATTCAAATTGATACGGTAGACGGAAATTGAAATTGTGTTACACTATAAAAAAATGTAAAAAAAGGGAATTTGTGGAGGTTCGAATGTGTGGAGACTGATGATGAGAGTGTTACGACTTGTGGCTTGGATATCAAGTACAAGAGAAGATGAGAGGACCAGATTTCTCGTGATGAAATAATGTACGTGATTGCATGGGATGGAATGGGATGGGATGAGGAGAGTGCGAGTGCGAGTAAGTGAAGCATCGATATGGAATAATACAGGGTGATCCACAATGATATCGCCGAAAGTAAAAAATCACATCTCAGGAACTAGTGAAGATATCGACACGATTGAGCAAGCTATTTGTAGAGGAAAGATGAAAATTTTTTTGGGCAT
>JAIUND010000842.1:0-50323 GCA_034699125.1 Gisinianus flammeolus | reverse complement strand
TAGGGGTATGATTCCTGCTTTGGGTGCAGGAGGTCTCGGGTTCAAATCCCGATTGAGCCCTATTTTGCCCGAACCCGTGTAGAATCACGTCCCACAACCAAACGAACACCTTCCCCCACTTTTATTTTGCTCAAATATTCCTAGAAATGAACTGATTTCAGATGGAACAGGAAATGTGTCGATATTCAAATCAACTTCAAATCTCGAATGAGCCCTTCTTTTGCCATGAATCGGGTAGAATCAAGTCCTTCATGTTTTCTACGAATAAAAACTAATGCAAATGAAAACATTCCTCATTTCATTTCACATGTTTTATTTAATTCTTCAGCAAACATAAAAGAAGTTGGAAAGGACACGCAAAAGAAATGATTGAGAGAAAAAGCATCCAAGAAGCATTTGACTCTCAAACTTGTACACTAGACAAAAATCTACACATGTATTTTCACACAACAAACTTGAATTCATCATTACTACTCCACAAGCGCATATAAATCCTCTTGTTTTCCCTTCCTCCTTTTTTTTAACCTCGTCTCAAAAACTGCTCACGCCATAATGGATTGTGACTAGATTTCACTAATTCCATCGGATCCTCCAAAATACTCTTCCTCCTCGCTCTCTCGCATACGATTCCACTCGCATTCATCTCGTTAATTCTCCGACATCGTTTGAGTGCACTAAAAATATTCCAACATTGAATTGTCCCACCTGTATTCAACTCAATCGATATTTTCTCCACTTTTTTACTCCCATTGTTGTGTTCAGAGTCCAAACCAAAGGCGGCATCATCCACACTACTTTTTCTCCAACCACAATCGTCATAGTCCGAATCCTCCGAATCATCCAAATCCGCTTTTGCACCCGAACAATCGTATCCAAATCGTGTTGGGAATGGGAAAGGGAAAATACCACAGTCCACGAATCTCCGACCTCCCCACCATTCTTTATTCTCCCCATACAATTTCGGCACGACCAAAGTGACGTTCAGAAATGCACTGTAACAATTCTCATGGTGATTTCTATAGTAGGATTTCCAACTGAAATAATTCTGTTGTTTCCAGTTGCCCAAACTCAAGCAGCTCTCCATCTCCTCATTCGCAGTCACATGAGGGATTTCATGATGACGAGACTCCAAATCCCTTTTACGTCTTCGTCGATCCCGTTCCTCCAGATCTTGCGATGTACTGTGTATATTCTTTATTATGTAGTCAACGCGAGTTTCAAGCTGTGACTCGGCCACCCTATGTACAACAACAACACCAGAACCACCACCGGAAATTTGATAATTCAAATGGATTTTGATTAGGATGTGTTGAATGTTATATGAGGTTCTCCGCCAGAATAGGGACCATTTACGTGAAATCACTTTTTTGCATATTTATGGAAAACAGAACATGGAGAATATTTTAGGACAAGTTTAAACCATTTTTACTGACCAAAAATAATTTAAGATCGTCGTTAAACTTCTCCCAAAATTCTAAATTAAAGTAAACCGATGACTTGTGTAATTTAAATTCAATTACAATCATTGAGAAACTTATTTACGCGCCAAACAGCCGAGAATCAATATTCAAGGCGCTATAACTCAGAATCCAGGTTTACGTAAATGACCCATTCTCTTACGGTGTTCCTCATATGATTTTGACTGTCAAAAATATGTGTCTCAGTATATACCAGATTTTTTTCCTGCAGAATCCATCATAATCCGGGGTGGGTCGTCTGGTTTGTGGCTTTTGAGTACAATTGGGAGTGTAGATGACGACGGCTCCCTTTCCTTCCTGTTGCAATTGAATGATGAGGGACCAAAGGAGGAGTGCAATCGAGAGGAAAGAGAGCATCGTCTCCCAATTGACAGCAAAAAACCCCAAGAGATTCACTTCGGTGGCATTCGTGGCGGAGAAACTCCATTGAAGACTCTGGACGAGTCTCCGTTCATGTGATGTATTACAAAGGATCAGACCTTTCCGACGAACAAACTCAAAACCGTCCCTAAACTAACACGAGCAAATGGAGAATTTAAGGATTTATCCAGGATTTTCGTTTTCGTATAGGTATAAGCATGTACATATGCGTAGAATATTTATGTGTATGTACCCAACAGGTTTTTAGAAAGACATAAGAAAAAAGGAAGCTCACTCACGGCTTGTCCAGCGGATGCCAAATAGTAAGAGAGAACTAGAAAGTCCGCAATGAGGTAGAGCAAGACAAATAACATGGTGCAGACGTCCTCGAGCTCTGTCGGCATGTATTTTCGACTCTATACCCAAGTAAAACACACAAGAGGATTTTAAGCACAATAAGTCCACAGTCAAGTCAATCCACAACTGGAAATGGTACAAAAATAATTAACAAAAGGAAAAATGGGAACTCACATGATCAAACCTGTTTTCATTAAGATACGCCTGTCGTTTATCTTTAGTTGTGTAGGCAGACTCAAAGATTTTGGTGAGTGTGTACACGACGACTCCCAGCTGTACACATTTGAAATATCCTCCATCAAAACTCTTAAAATTACGCTTACTTACATATCAGAATGTCCGGAATCTCTGTAAGTACAAATGAACAAAAAAAAGAAGTGTGATTATCAAACCTGGATAGAGAAAGAGACCATGAGGGGCATGGCAAAGATTTCTCCGAGTTGAACACAAAGTCCAGTGAGGAGTCGATGATGAAGCCAAATTTTCATTAGAGTTTGTCGCAGCTTCAAATGTTTCAAATAGCCCGAAGTCGCTGTTGGAACTTGATCAAGAAATCCCCACACAATTCGTCAAAAATTCCAAATCAATTGAATTCTTATCAAAAATGGCATATCCTTGGCCTATATAAGCGTAAAGTAAAAAAGCCTCAACTAATGTTGGCCCCAGACGGCGAATAATCATGTATGCCATATTATATGGGCATACGCCTTCTGGGGCCAACATTAGTTGAGGCTTATTTTGACTTAGGCCAACAACTTTGTTTTTTTATTCTTATCATTTGTCATCATCTTACTTTGTCCAAATCTGAGTGCGAATTTGAGATTCCACATCTCCGCCGCATTTCGGAGGATAATGGCATAGATTTCGATAAGATTGTAAATGATGCGGGAGCAGTACATGATGTACAAATGAAGGACGAGCCCCACGCCCTGATATGCCAGGAGTTGCGGACTATCGTACGGGAGTTCCAAAGCACTCGGAATGACATTTCGAATGAGGAGAACCGTCAAAGCCCCCATCGAACCCCTCACATTTTTCGGGATTTTCATCGTAAAGGAAACACTGATGAAAATCAAGTAGAAAAAGAAGACAATGTGATTGAAGACAGTGTTCCCGACAATTCCCTTCCCCGCATTTATCTCCATCTCTAAAAAAAAAACCTCGTCCCGTGTCAAA
The DNA here is from genome assembly GCA_034699125.1 of Gisinianus flammeolus. Taxonomy (NCBI): domain Eukaryota; kingdom Metazoa; phylum Arthropoda; class Collembola; order Symphypleona; family Katiannidae; genus Gisinianus; species Gisinianus flammeolus. The sequence goes on along the minus strand of JAIUND010000842.1, from coordinate 46,952 downwards.
AATGAGTTCATTTCCACACGTAAAGAAAGAAAACGTGAGAAATTCGAGGGATTTCTCTATTTACGACGTACCATTTAAAGCAACATTCCAAGTATTAAAATAATGGGTCATCCTCAGTCCATAATTAAGAAGGACGAGAATACTCCAAAGGGCAGCCACCGCCAACTGTCCAACAATTAACGTGATGGGAATTAAATACTTTCGAAATTCCGCTTTCTCCTTCATGGAATAGTCATCCGTCCCACTCAAAAAGGAAATGTCCACCATCGCTTGAACAATGAGGACGAGGATGAGCCATAGGAAGATGGAGGTGGTGAAATAAATGAATTCCTTCCGTCGCTCAATCACAAACTCAATGATTTTATTCCGATAGTCTGGTCTGGTGTAGAAAGGAGAGCGTCCCGTGATCTTGGACGAGATGAGAAAACACTTCATGGCCCTCACCACGACTTGACTTTCGAAAGTAATTTCTTTGACGATCATCCACTCCTCTTTTTCTTTAAAAAAATATACACCTTCCTTCCTCTCTTCCGCTTCAATACTATTCGTCGTGGACAGATTGAATAGCCATTCATTGTCACGCTCATCATTCCCACCGAGAATGACTGGGACGAGGACATCATCATTTTCATTGTCCAGAACGTTTTCTCCAGGATCATCCGCTGAGGCAATGACGAGAGCCCCTTCCTCCTCCTCCACTTCCGGTATTTTATCTCTCATGAATTCCAATTGGACATCCGGCAACTCAATGAGGTCAATGTCCAGGTAGATTGTGGTCTCGGTTTTGGGGGCTTTATCGGGGACTGGAGCTGTGGAGGGTTTTCGGATATCCATGTCGGGCAGAGTGTTTTCGGTGGGGGGATGACCATGATGATGATGACCGTGATGATGATGACCATGACTGGCTTGACTTTGTTTACCTATGCTTTGAGCGTCCAGGTTGTCATCCGGTGTTTTCCCATGTCCATCCTTTTTCCCTTTATCTTTTTTCAATTTACCCTTGTCTTTATCTTTACCCTTGACTTTTTTGACCACTCCGGCAAAATTAGCGGATGCCGTGGGACTCTTGTCCTTGTCCTTGTTTTTGCCTTTCCCTCGGAACCAGTTTTTAATTCGATTTTTGGTGGAGTTTTGTGCAGAGGAATCTTGGGAATTTTTCTTCTTTTTGGGTTTGGTTTGACCTGAAGAGAGTTTGGATGTGTTGGATTTGGATTTGGAGCCAGAGCGAGTCACCTTTTCCCCTGGATCCGAATTTTCATCATCTCCTGAACCCCCACCGCGAGCAATTGGTTCGAAATTCTGGAGAACTCTTGCTTTGACCTTAGTTTTCCCGTCATTTTCAGAGTCAGAGTTTGAGTCGGAGTCAGAAGAGGAAATCAAACCAGCAAGTTGTCGAAGTTGTTGGATTCTTTGACGCTTTTCAAATATTTCCCGGTAGCCACAAATTATTTGACGTCTGATGAGCTTTTGATTTGGAAATTTTGGGTTGGAATTTGATGGGGAAAGTACGATGATGAGGGGTTTGAAGCACGTTAGATGAGAAATCCCGTCATGAGGTAAAAGATCCAAACTCACTTTCTCGCTACATTTACATTTACACAGGCAAAAGGAAGAAAAAGAAATGTACAAGGAAGACAAAATTAACGTGGAATTTTTGTAGGGATTTATGGAATTTACATAAATGAAGAGAAAAATTGTAGCAATAATTTTTGCATGATCAATTAGGAATTACGTGTGTAATTTGGGCAATTCGTAACGTCTCAACGGGTACTGAATCAACGAAGAAATTCGATTTTGAATGTAGAAACTGTCTGGTTGTTCGGGAAGTCTTAGATTTCCTGTTGTCAAACGCCAATAAGGAAAATCTTCCATGTCTTTTATCACGATTTCGGTCCATTTAGATGAGGATTTAAAATCATAATTCAAATTTTTTAGACACTTTTCAATGCAAAAGACATATGAATGAGAATTTGCAAAAGTCTCAAAAATTCTGCCGATTTATAAAGATTTTGATTTGAAATTGGAATAATATTTCGGAAAAGGTCATGTACCTATTTGTATTTTTTCAGTGTGTTGGAATTTGTGTGAGAATTTAAATTTTGTCATGACAACACTAAAGAAATTGCCCAACGCAACTGACGATGAATTCTATAGAAAACGGAGCAAAATGATGACAAGCTCTTTGTTTTGTATATGGCATATGAAAATGAATGGAAACTTGGTGAATTTATGGAATCACAATCACAAGACGTTTCAAATTTATTCTTAAAATCCTGATGAATGTTGTCCATCACAGTTTTATTTGATGCAATTGAATTATATATTTCAATCACTGTTGTAAATAAACAAATGAACTTCACCGGAACTCATCGCCAGAACCAAACCAAACGAACAGAGAAAGAGAAAGTCGTTATGTGACAGATGATTGAATTGAACGGGGACTTTAATTTACGCTTTTATCGAGTGACTCATGAACCACACGTCCATTTGTTTCCCTACAGAACTCATCCAAGCTCCATTTGCCCTGTGATTCTCAATCTCCTCTCGTAATTCCTCCTTGTGAGACTCGAAATATTTAGAGTGCGTCTCCAGGAATTTCTCCAACTGTGTCCACAAAGAAATAAATGTCACACATATTTTACACATGAAGCATGTTAAACATAAATCCATTTAGGAAATCCTTAAAATCCAATACAAAAAAAAATACTGTTGAGAACTTATTTACATCATTGATTTGCTCAGGATCGATCCAATATTCACTGAGAACATTCAAAATCCGTATAAACTCTTCGGGTGTCATTTTATTGAAATTTGCTTTGATAGCCTCAAAAACTAAAGCCTTCCCAATCGGATTTTCTGCCATGGCTTCAAGTGTCTGTAATGGAGTTGGAGAGGACCAACTCATCTCTAAAAATCTATACAATCATTCACAATAATTCAATTAAACCCAATTCAAATGTCGTAAATGAAGCATATGTGACATTTTTCTCACAGCCCCAAAACTCCAGGATCTTGAGAGCAGCCGAGGGCTTTAAATAAAAATAGTTTTTGCTCGGACGGCGGCATCCCATCATGGATTTTCTTGATGAAATCCCATGTTACTTTGTCACCTGAAGCAACTCCAGCGCAGTACATGATCGGTTGCAAATCCAATGGAATCCTATACAATTATACAAAATACAGAATGTTCTACACACATTTTTCATGTGTATGAATTTATGTACATAATTTAATGATGAAATGGGAAATGGGAAATGAGTGATTACGGGTTCGTCTCTTCCATGGCTCTCCAGGTGTTCATGAGGGCGGAAATGTATTTGTGACAGATGGGACTCTGAAGGATGCAAGCATATCGGAGTAATTCCACCCGGAAAATGACGATCGCTCCAAAACTTTCTTCCACCGAGTCCGAACTCACGCTGAGTCCAGGAGTGGATAAAACAGCGTCGATTTTCGGGAGGAGATATTGCTACAGAAAAAACAATTAGTCAAATGACTGAATTATATTGAAAATCTGTCTAGGTAGTTTTTGCATGTGCATTTGTTGATGATTCCGAGAGTCTCACCTGAAGACCATCAAACTCCCCGTTGCTATTGAACATGTTGATGGCTGTTTTCAAATGAGTGAAGATGACCGACCACACGACCAATTCTGTCTCCTTGTGAAGGTATGTCGTCATCTCGAGAGCTTCCTCCAGTGACACGTAGTCTGTATACACACAGAAATCATATAGAAATAAATGGAAATAAATACTTTTACTAGTTAGTACTAGTTGATAGAGTTTTTGTATGTACATACTGAGGGCAGCAAAAGTGAAATAATCATCGAGGATTTGACTTCTCGTGATGGGACTAAAAACAGTGTGGTCCGTGTCCAATTGAGCTTTTATTAGATTCTTGAGATTTTTGTCGTAGAGTGTGCGAAAGAAGCCTTTAAATCAAAATCATAATCAAATTCCCATGTTAATCAATTGTAAAAATATCTGTACATAAAAAAATGTATTGAATAAACAAAGAAAAAAAGTCGGATGCTATATACCAGTTGCATCCGGATTGACGATGAGCCACTTGGTCGTATCAATATCGGTTGAGTAATTCATCATGTGGGTGGTGTCGGTGAGCCAGAGGGAGGGAAGAGAGTCCGGGCTCAACATGGGCTTTTGAGCACTCACAATTTTTATGGGGACCCACCAACGAGAGGGTTGCTGTTCTTGTTTTTCCTTGTCACCTTCCATCCCAACTTTGAATTGCTCCTGCAATAACTGAATCGCCTTTGGTCCATCGGCATTCACTCGGATCAGGGGAAAACCTACAAAAACAAATTTGTGTGTATTCTATATATTGAATCAACCCCAAATATTTCTATATCTGTATATTGATTAATTACTCATACAAATTACGAAATACAGATACATACACACCTGCTTGCAAAGTCCAAGTGTCCATAATTAGTTTCAAAGTAACTCCAGATGGTAAATTATTAGGTTGAACAGCGTTCATGGCTTCAAATAAATCATCTTGACTCACTCCTTTGTATGCACTATAGAATTTTTTTTTTGTAAAGAGAAATTCTTGTTAAATGTGAAGATTTTTTTTTATACATAAACATTGATATTTCCTCGGATGATGAAAAAAAAAAAAAAAACGAACAATTTTTTGAGGAAACTCCGGAGTCCATCCCGGAAAACAGTCTCAGTCAGGAAATTCTTCATCATGCGGGCAAGGGAAGCACCTTTGGAGTAAGCAATTTCATCGAATGCATCCGTCTCTTCCTCGGCCCCCTCCCTCACTCTCGTCATTCTAAAGAGATGTTTGACGGGATGAGTTCTATAGGATTGATCCGCTCGGAGTGCTCGTTGGAAATGACTATTGATGAACAAAATCTCGGCTTGGAATTCCGGTTGAAGTTTGGAGACGGCTTCATCTGCAAAATAATCCGCGAATCCTTCCTGAAGCCAAATATCACTGAACCATTCACAAGAGATGAGATTCCCCATCCAGGAGTGAACCACTTCATGAGCTATCAGAGAGAGCGTATTAAATCGTTTCCATTCCGGTGTGTCCCCCGGATAATGCAGAATGGATGCTCCTCTATACATTTTTAGTATATACACAATACAGCAGATATGTATTACAAATCCCGCGTGGACAAAAAATCAATCGAAAGTCGAAAATGTGGATTCTATTTTTCTATATCGAAATACCTAATGATAATAACTTATTATGATTATTAATAAGCATAAATTATAATAAATATTTCTCCTTACCCGAGGCCATAAGTGATGGTTCCCCAATGCTCAATAGCTGGCCCTTCCGTCTCCCATACCAAAACCGAGTCTAGTTTATCCAATGGATACGGGATGTCAAAATACTCTTGGAAATAATTTAGCATTCTCGCTGTGGTATTGACGGCAAATTCCGTCGCTTTTTGTTCTGTTAACATTTTCGGAGCCCACACTTGGATCTTGACTTTATTGGACAAAGCGGAATCCGCCATTGCACTTGTATAGTCATCTGCGACGACGATACTCACGAGATTTGTGGCCATCAAAGGGGTCGTCTCATAGACGTCCCACATCCAACCCTTTGTTTCTGGACTGAATTTAAAAAATTAAAGTTTTTTAAACATTTAATTTAAAAAATTCACAGTACCCCAAATAAAACTTGAAATCATCATTGGAATTTTCATGTGTCTATATCTGATCTGTGGATGTTCATTTACTCTGGCATCATTTCCTTGATTTTCATATTGGAAAATGTTTGATATTTCTCCAGACGACCGATGCTAATGTCAAAAGTTGTTTTGAATTGAGGTTCATCGAAGCAAGGGAAAACTTCTCTCGCATGGAAAGGCTGACTTTGAGTCACTGCAGCCATTCTATATATAAACACAAAAAATATTATGTGATGACAATTTTGACTCAATGGATTCGAATTCAGATGAATATAGTCAAGATCAAGATAAAATTGAAAAGAGTGTGTGGATGGGTACTTGATATTATTCCCTGTAGGGTCAGGATAAGTGAAACCATACAGACCAACATCCTTCCCGAGCATCACACCGATAAAGGGTATAGAAATTTGAAAGGACCCCCCAGCTTTCAAACCCACTTCCGGCATCACCGTGAACGTTTGATGCTCATCATTTTGATTCTGCGACTTGATCTTCAAGTCCATTTTGCTCGTCAGATCTTTCAACTGCAGGATTTAAAGAAAAAAAAGAGAACAAAAACAGAAGTTCATTAAATTCCTACGATATTTTAAAATCCAGTGGAATATATATGATAAAGTATATTATTTTGTCTGATCTAAAAAGAACTCACCATGACATCGGACTGGAGGACAGTCAAATTGTACGCGTGTAAAACGACCGAGTCCGTATCGGTCAGAGTCATGAATTGAATGATGACGTCACCCGGGGAAGTCCACTGTTGAAAATTATCACTGTCCTCCAAAATCGGTCGGAGTTTGACCGTGTAATGGATGGGTTTAATATTTGTGGGTAGTCTGGCTGTGTATGGAGATTTCTTCATGGCTTCATCTTCACTTTGAACTCCTTCACTGAATAGGAAAACGAGGCAGACAAACACTGACGAGATTTTATCAAATTTATCACATTTATCTCGTCGTTTTGCAAGGAAAGCCACCATTTTCTTATCCTTCGTTTTAGCTTGAGTTTTAGTATTAACTATTTATTAGCAGTAGCCGTCTACACTAATTTTTAGTTGCAGTTAAATGTGCACAAACTATTCTTAATCGTACTCGCAAGACCACCCACAAAACTAGATTAAATTAATTTAAACTCCAACTTGTGTATACTACAACCTACAAGACACAAAGAAAGAATAGAGAAATTGTAGTCTGCAAAAAATATTCGTCAGTCTACAAATCAAAAATCCTGCAGAAAGTGACAGTGGCAGATTTGGGACGAGGAAAAAAATATTTTGTCATGTCTCTGTGTAAACTTGTTGATCACAAAAAAAAAATCTATTCCACATTTCATTGGTATTTAGAAGGAAAAAAGCCCATGATAAATACAGACATTAAAAAATGGGATTTCTCTCTCTCTCTGATCTCACTCACATTAATCATTCTCATTATTTTCCATTTATATATACCTATTATACCTACCTATTTATTTCTCCTTGTTCGCTTGTTCACATTTTATTTTAAATATAGAAAGTGAACATCCCTGCGTCGCTCTCTCTCTCTGATTGTCATAGTTGTAATAATATCACTAGTGTTTGCCTGCAATTACCCCCAAAAAACGTGCTAAATCCCACCTGAAAACGAAATTTATCTTGCGTGCTCGCCATTCACTCGATGAAAACTCAGAATTTTTTGTCCGGCACAAGAGAGCGACATTTCCGTCTCTTTGTTCACTTTTTTGACTTGCTATTTCATAATTTAACGTTACATTTTCCTCTATGTGCTTTTAAATTGTAGTGTACATCTACAGAATTACAGAATTAAATCATAGGGATGAATCAATGTAAATAAATAGGTAACGTAACTATATATGATTATCAATCTGAATTTGACTCCCAGTCTCATTTCACCAAACTGCGCAAAAAAAACCCCAAAAATTACACAATAAAATTTGACTGTGGATGGATGACTCACATTTCAGGGATTCCTCAGAAAAAAACAAAGGGAAAAAGACAAATTGCTCAAATGAAATATAGTTAAATGACTGCTTTGACTTTTCCAGGAAGATTCTGGAATTCCCATATCCTCACAAAATTTCCACAACTTGAATTGAGGAAGAAGGAAAAATTCAAAATTCAATAGGTTTTCAAAAGACATGTCAGACAAAATGATGAAGGATTTATGAATTATCGATGAAATTATTGGGACTGCATAATGATTTGGAGGGGATGTAAAGTTCATTGTTAGACCAAATCAGTCACTCGGTATAATTTTTACGATTAATTTATATATAATACTATAGATACAGTTTCCGCACGAGTATACTCGTGTCGTGTCTATAGATCTATAGACACGACAGAATGAAATCCTGAATCCTTGCATAATTAGAGTCACGAGATTTTATTTCTGAAGTGCAGTCGTCTCAAGCCAAAGTTGTACATTGCGAATTAGTGAGAAAAAAAATCTGCGTACCTACATTCAATGTGACATTTAAAGTATCTCTCCCTCAAATTGTCAAAATTCCCTGAAAATCCTTAAAATGTCCAGTTTCATAGAGTAAGAGAGTGAAAAAAGTACCGAAGTATACTTAAAAAAAGTATGTTTGTAACTGAAATCAGGGATTTGTTTGGTTTTGAAAAAAAGCAAAAGAGTTCAGCAACTTTTTTGTTTATGTATAAGAATTTTATTATCTTATTCGTTGTTGTCACAAGTTTAGGTTTGTCATTCTGCCGTAGAGTTATTTCCGCAATCATTTCCTGCATGCATGTCCACCTCCTCTCTTACGCTTTATTGGGCCAACCAATCTCGAAAGTTACTTTTTCTCTCTAAAAAAACAAATATAGTACAATTCAGAAATTTATCAGGTGATTCAGTTTAAAATGACACATTCAAAAGTCAAAAGGTCAGTAGCAATTATATGAACAAAATATTTAGTCTGTTTGTAATACACCAATTAAGGTATATACATGATATTATTATGTTTTGTTTACAAAGAGTCTCTTTGTGAGTGGATCTGGCTCCGGAACAGTTTTAGTAGGTTTAGTTGGTTTAGCTGGTGTAGTAGGTTTATTATGTTTAGTAGTAGGTTTAGTAGTAGTAGGTTTAGCTCCTCCCACCAACCCCAAACAACTGACAGCGACGAGAATGACTACAAAAATTAGTGGAATCTTCATTTTCTTCCCACAATTAAAAAACATTTAACTCAATATTTGAAGTTAAGTTTACGAATGAGGAGGGAAAGAAAGCCTTTGTCAAAACATTCGGTAATCTGAATTAGTCAGTACGTAAATATGTACGTTATGAAATGTCACGTGTGAATTAACACTGTGCAGATGATGATTAGGAATATGTAATAATAATTAGTTTGTACTTCCCTTAATTTAATTGACATTCATTCATTCATTTATTAAAGTTTTGGAGGTGGTCGGAAAGTACATTAGGTACGTGTGAAGTTCATTGTTTATGAGATTGTGGGACGACATTAAATGCGATTGTTTATCATTTCCAATCAATTCTCAATAGGGAGCTTCAAACATAGACAAAGAAAAAGACAAATACGTAAATATGTTTTTAGTTGATGAATTATTAATAATGCATTTCCTTAGTCAATCAATCAATCAATCAATCAATAGGGCGAATCAACTCCCGAGTTTCATCATTTCATAAAATTTTCCGGTGATTGTGATCCTTAAGAAATCCTCGATAAGATGAATCTTTCAAACCTTTTCTCGATTATCCTCGCCTTGGCTGTACTTGCAACAACCGAAGGGGCAGTCATGGTAAGTACATATTACTACACTAGTATATACACATTTAATCTCGATAGTGTATGGAAATCCCCCGCATTATATGGATAGTTAATTGTATGTAAGTATATTTATGAATTTTTGTTGTAAATGTAAAAATGTATATAGAAAGCCAGAGTGTCAGCTCCGATTCAACCTCCAGGGAAATGAGCTTGTTTTCTCCGGACAAGAATACAAATTTAATGCTGTCTCTCTCGCTTTCGAATCTGGACGATGTTCCCTTCTACATTCAAGCTGTTAATTATTATTGTGCTATTTGCCCTTTTCGTTGTCTTTGTCTAATTTAAAGTCATGCTCTAATTTTCTACTAAATAATACGGAAAAGTATTCAGGGCTCGATGTAAAAAATGCTATAATAAATTTATCTCTCTCATTCTCTCATTCATTTATGATTTAATCATTTCTGTATAAAGTGTGTGTGTGTATTTTCTTCATTAATCGATTGTGACTTGAATTGAATACGACAAAAGGTAATATTGTAGCCAAAGTAAATAAAGTTTATATATTTACTGGTAATTTTGAAACTGAGTGTGAAAGTTTCAACTCAAAAATGCGGCGAACATGAAAAAAACTAAGAGCAAAAAAGGAGAGCGACTTTTTGCTTATGCTGACTGGCGAACTGGCGAACTGGCGACTGATGAACGACGCGACGAGACGAGGAAATGAAGACAATCGCGATTCAGAGTTTGCTGCTCACAAGTTCCTTCTCGACTCAGAGTTGCTGCTCTTTAGCTCGTCTACAAGCCGGAGTTTGTAATAGACAAAAAGCTTCCCTTCCCTTCGAACAAATTTCACGAATTGGAGTTTGGGTAGCTTTGTGCGTAGTACAGCCGCCGGATTGGAAGCTCGAACAGTCCCAACTTCTCCCCACACAAAATAATGTATTTCATCCACCACGGCAATTCCATTCATATTCAAACGTATGCACACAAAATATTTCCAGAGACAAAAGCGGACATTTGAATTCTCTCTCGTTGAAAAACTTGGGAGTTCGGGTTCGCTGTGCATAAATTAACGATAAGCCAAATTCAATCCTCTCTATAAACTTACTCTATTTATTGTGTATATGTGTATGTGTATTTTTATTTGAAAATTTTAATCCTTTTTTTGGAGTAAATGTCGGATTTCATTTTGAGCTGCCCCTGATAAATCCCCCATTTCAACTTCCAATGTCGTGCTATATAGAATATAGAGAAAGGGAAAACAATTAGATAATATGAGTTTTTTTCCTAGATTTTCTTGAAGAGTCTTTATGTGATTAATTATTTTAATTTTTAATATTCATTTGAGATGTACATACTTGGTGCCGTCCACAGGGAAAAGATTCCGATTCCAATTGAACAACACTAAAAATGTTTCCACAATATACAGTCGCTCCACTTGAATCAATCGCTTGGTGTAGTCCGATTTTTTTCGAATTTTCTTCAAATTTGTCAACAAATTAAAAACCCATTAAATTTTATGAGTATAGAATTTTATTTTTTATGCATAAAAATTCTTGCCGTCACAATTATATGTGTATTTACCTCGACTTCTCCGACGGTAATGCCGATGAGAAGATTTACCAACACGATGGTCACGATCACATTGAAAATGGCTGGGAATAATTGTTTAGCAAGAGGAAAAGTGGACTCATCCGGCTGCTTGTAGATCTCATCATCAAAAGTGTACTGACCAATCATCAGAGATAAAACACGAAAAAATGTGAGCGGGAGTGTCGAGAAAACGCTCTCCTGTATTAGTACAAAAGTTTTCAAACAAATCCGTTCTTATAACCGTTCTGTCCTAACAATTCAAATTCAAATTCCATACTAATTAATAGAGTGAAAAGTGGAGCTCAAAATAACTACGATATATACCTGCGAGAAGAGAATGGAAAAAGAGATGCAGAATGTGAGGAGGAGCGCGAGATAAATCGGAGATAGCACCAACAGACTTTTCAAAACCTTTATACAAATAAAGTACACAAAATTCCACATGGTTTACTAATTCTGGCTCAAAATTTCCTACGAAAACATAATAATAATTATAGTTATGGAGATTGATTACTGTTTTCAACATTTGAATGTATTCGCCGGAAGCGCTTATATGCCCGATTTGTAATAGAATCAGAGACCCAGCAAAGACGACGCTCATCTAATCACAATTAAAAGGATTTAAAAAAATGCTCATCCTCCTAATAATAATAATAATTACAATACGTATATAATGAATAGTTTGATTGCTCACAGCTGCGAAGACGTAGTGAGGACCATCCAGACTCGCCATGTCCCCTTTTGCAACGACGTGACACACTGGAATCGTCACTGTGATGAAAATGAGCTGGAAAATATTCTCCATGTTATTTACATAGATGACGAAGCCATACAGCCATTTGGTCAACGTCCAATTACGATTTCCATGAGAATCAGAGGAAGAAGAAGAGAGAGAGAAAATCCAGTCTTTAATATCAACGAGGAGAAGAATGAGGAAAACGGTGGCTATCACGATTCCCAAGATGAACAGAGGACTGACCAAAGAATGCCCGGTGTAAAAACCCGTTAGAGTCAAAACACCCGCAAGGAACAATCTCACCGTTTTCTCTCCACTACTCTGCCGGTTGTATCGACCTTTACTCGTGATGATCCTGGCAGTGAGGACGAATTCATACAATTCAATGAGCAGGAGGGCAAATGCCGTCGTCAAAAAGAACCAGGCTTGAAACGTGATGGTCTCAGGATCTGAAATTATCATATCATTACAAAAATACTAAATTCCACTGATCCTTCAAAGAAGTTCAAATCATTCCCAAAGAAGATGATGATTGAGATCCTTACATTTGCTTGTTTCATTCCGTAAGTTGACATCCGTTTCCGCTTGGAAATTCCATTGACCCGCAAAATATTCCCAGAATCCTGCTGGTAAACTGGACGAATCAAAATGCCCGTATGGAATGAAATTAATGAAGACTTGAATGACAAAGAAAATGTACCAGAGATGAACGAAAATCTGTAGAGCAGACGAAGGAAAAAATAGACACAATCATCATCGCTAAGATATATTGAATATTGAATTCTTTAGCAAGCTTAATAAGGAAAATGTGTGTCATTTGCATGCATGCGGACTCACGTAAATGGAGGGAAGAATGAACATCCAGGATTTTAATTTCTCCCATTTCAAATCCAAAAACACTTTGACGATCACATGACTCAAAATCTCTTCAGAAGAGTCTTTGAAATTGAGAAACACTAAATTGGCAAGGAATTGAGTTTCAATTTTTGGCTTGAGCCATGTTCGAATGCCCTCTGCTGATTCACTTGCCGTTGCTCTGTTAAATTTTTCTGGGAAATGGGACAGTGTAGAACCATCCAAAGAGCTTTCACGAGGCCTTTGATCGTCTTGTAGGAAACTTTCCTTTTCGCTTTCAACTTCATCAGCAGAATTTCCATTTCCATTTAGATTGTCTAGTGGTATACAAACGTATGGGGCTCTACTGCTATTTTTTGGAGATTTCTCTGGACTACTCGGCAAACTCGATGAATTCAAAGTCTTAGATTCCGTAGGATAAACGGACACCCCACCTAAAATCGGACTGAACCCCATCCCAAAATATCCAGACAAACATTTAATTGACAGTGAAAGTCATCCAGGGAATTCCAGTTTCAATTCATAGATTATACATAATTAAGACATGAAAGAAAATTCGTACAGGAAATCAAGATAGGTCACCCATTTCCCAGCTTTGGATTGAATTCGACTGTGAGCTTGAGCTTTGTCAATGAGATTCGCTACAACTCCCGGAGTATTCTCAGCCATCAGATTCAGCGCCGTCTCCTCAGTCCCTTTATGATTTCTTCAGGGGAAATTCAATTAGGGATTTTTGAATTCATTGCAAATCAATTCATTTACATAATGAAGGGGAAATATTTAAAACAAATCTGTAGTAGATGAAATTAAGTACTCACGGAATGTGGAAATTTGCTCCTTCGTCACACAGCCACTCCACCACTTCGATCGTCCCTTGACCTGCTGCTAAATTCAGAGCAGTGTCGCCCTTGGCTTCTTTTGAGTTTGGAAGAAACTGTTGAGTGTCTAACAGTTTCTTAAGTGACCATGGCCAACTTGGGTCTTTTGAATAATATTTTGATTGATCATTAATTTGTAGATTTTGATTCGCACCACTCGCTTCATCAGGATTTTCATGATATTCCCCTGCAATAATTTTCTTGTAGTTTCTACTCAAAATCTTCATGATTTCCAGCGCTTTGGTGGAATTATCTACGAGTCCAGCATAATGGAAAGGTGTTTGGTTCTCCTCGTTCAACCAATATTTTTGAAGGTGAAGCAAATCCCCTGTAGAATTGGATGAGAGTAGAATATCTAAATATACAGCATTTCCGGTTTGGGCGTAGTAATGAAGCGGATAGTCTTTTTTGGCTGCCGGATCTGTAAATCAATTGAACGTGAATTATTTGGGCAACTTTTTGTAGCACAGAGACAAAGAAATTGAGTCAAACCTTCGGCGAGATTCCGTGATGCACGTGCACAGGAAACTCGACTATCATATCCCTGATGAGGATTTTCCGTTTTCATTTCAATTGAGATGTTACGATCTCTGTATTTTCTGGCAACTATATTATATACATGAGAATTTTTTGAATTTCAAATGAAAATCATTGGGATTAGAATATGTGTAAAAAGATGTCAAGGTCCATTTTAAACTTTACCCGTCCCCCAAATGGTGATGAAAAGGTCTCTAATCTCATCATTTTTGGATACGTCAAAGGACTTGATGAGTGGACGATAGTCTCTCAGTTCACTACGAAGAAGAACACTCAACAAAATCCCATTTTGACTCCGACGCAAAGGATACGACAGCTGAAAAAACATCCATTGACAATTGTAAATCGGAGTCAACATGTGTCAACTTTAAATATATCATAGTTGAACGCTACAGATAATATTCGCGGATATTACATAATAATTGATAAATTGATCTCACGACTTGCTCAAGCTCCTCCGACGTCATCACTTGACGCTTTTCTAAAGCTTTTGCGAGATCCCTTTGATTCATCATCATTTTCAGGATGTCATTTTGGGCGTTGGAAATACAATTCCGGTATAATTCCGTCGCCTCTTTGAGATTCTCCTCCGCTGCAATAAATAATCCAAATGCCAAATTCTGTCTCCTCTGTCTCCTCTTCCCTTTTCTATGTTTACAATGATTGCTAAACAAAACTTTATTTATTTTACCTTTTGAATTTGGTCCGGCCATTTCCGTTTTTTATGCGTAGTTATATATGTTTAAAATATTTCCGACGTTCGTAAACTTTTTCTCCTTTTCCTCACTTTGCTCAGCGTTCAATGAAAAAAGTGATTTTGTTTTTGTAAACAAAATAAATACGTTTACCGTAAAAAAGACGAAATCATGAAATAAAGACTGCTTTCAATCAAACTGTTTTCCTCTAGTAATTTGCAGCACAATGATAGAAAAGTGCGTATAAAAATGTCGAGTCAAACTTATTTCTTTGTTAGTTAAAAACATTGGAGCGTGTGTGATGAAAACAAAAATGAAGAGCGTGCCGATGGAATGACGAATGAAATTCCGGCACTTTGAATTCTATATCTAATCTGAGCTCTGTTATGAAAATGTACGATATTTGTAAACTGTACAAACACAAACGTTGTTATCGCAGATACAGAAGCTAAATTGATATGCAAAGTTTAAACCGTTTGAACTATGACAAGCCCCAATTTATATTGTAATTTATCATTTATCATTTATCATACCTATTTCCATTTGCCTATCTGTATAATAATATATTCGCCGCAATTAGTCATTTCTGGCTTGAGCTTAAATATCCGCAGAATTCCCTGATTTCATGTCAACAAACTCTGTCGCATTCATAATAATTTATTCAACATACATTTAATTTTATGTATTTAAATCAAAATGAGTAACATTGGTAAAATGAATTCATTAATAATATATATATTTCTAAGTAGATATCTTCCAGTCGTAGACTGTTCCTTTACATTTACATTCTTTTGTCTCCTTGTAATTTCAGTTAGGTATGGAGAGAGAGAGAGAAATTGAGGTTTAATAAGGGGGATCTCGAGATTTCGTTTCACGTTTTGCATACTTGTGGAGTGGACGGTGTCAACGTGGTTTGAGTGGCTTGGAGTAATACGATTTCAAAGGTAAAAATAACCCCAACGATTTGGAGGATTAATGGTTTGGTGATGCAGAAGCAACCCATGCCAGTGAGACCAATTTGATTTGTACTCGTGAAACGCTCCGTCCGTTCCACCTTCCATTCAACAATTAAACAATGACAAAAACCCATACCAAATATCTATAATTCATTATAATAAATACCTACTTACAATACAATAAATCTCTCAATTGTGATTGCATACTTCGGTTATGTAGGTTTCATTGGGGCAAATTCGGAATAGGTCCACGATTTTATGAGCCCAGTCGTTGATTCGTGAGCCAGCCAAACTGACGACATAGACCCGGAAAAGCAAATGGATGAACGACCAGACGGCATACACTGACGCAACTGCACTGTTATTTGCTGATGGCGTTAAACCCAAATTTATCTGAAAAAATTCACAGGTTTTTTTTTGAAATGTCCAACATGTCAATGAGTTAATTCAAGTTCACACACACACACACACACACACAGAACTTTGGAAATGACAGCAAGAACTCTCTCACTTGAAGACAAATGTAGTAAATATTAAGAGCAAAGGAGATGAAAATGAGGGGAGACAAGAAATCCTTCACGTCCGTCAGGATTTTACACAAAATCTCATGGTCCACTGTGAGTTGTCGCCATTTATTTGTGTCTGTAATACAGAATGATCAGAATTGTTCACATTTCATAATATGTCGTCCTCACTTACATTTCATTGACATGTGATTTCAAAGTCTCAACGGGATTTTTGTCAAGTTCCTCACGATATTCCGAATTGTGCCCACTGAACAAAATGGCTTCGCCTTGAGTGTACAATGCTTTGAATTTAAAATAAAGGGCTCGAGCAAAAATGGCGATGATGAGATCCATATAATTCCATGCATACAATGCCAATTTATTTGATATGAAAACATAGGTGGCCATGGCTGGGCTGTAGGGAACCAAAGCAGCCCAATTATCATGGGATCGATAGTAATAGACTTCAAATGCTGTGGAATTCGGTTTCTCCCTCGAATTCCCTTGAATCACTGACAAAAAACAAAAGACACATAAAAATCACATGGAAATCTCCTAGTAAGCCTTAAATATACATTATCAAATATAATCAAGCAAGCAAAGAGGAAACTCTCTGTATAGAATTTCTCTCTCACCCCCGGAATTTGCAACAACAGGGAAGAGTTTGAGATGACCGAGAGCATTTTCCAAGATGGCGGATGTGAGTGTGATCCCCGCAATCAAATTCACATCCCGAAACAACGTCGAGTCGGATTTGGTAAAGTCCAACTGCATTTCCTTCCATTTGGTAAAGAGTTGGATGAGTTGCGGACTTCGCTTGTAGAAATAAATGTACCTGCTCAAAATTTAAGAGACAATTACAGAAACGAATTGAGGAATATATGTGAACTACTTTCTTGAGGATTTGGGATTTATATAAAGGGGGAAAGCTCACAGGAAAAGTCCGGCTCCATAGAAAGTGAACATGGCCGGAGCCCAAGCGTATTGTCCAGCATTATCCGCTGTGACTCGGCTCATTCCAATGAGTCCAACGGCTGTATTTGCACTCAGCAAAATCCAGACGAAAATGTTGATTATGGAAGGCAAACTGGTTTTACTGAAATTCCCACCCCAAAAAATATTTTAGTCTTTTTAGTTTTTCTGCTAGCTGTGAAACTCAAAGAATATGAAGAGGATTTTGTTCATTTGATTTTGTTATTAAGCATATCGTCTGTTAAGTTCACAAACGAACTATAATTATTTTTCTTAATTTTGTTGACCTGCTCCAAAGGTCAAACGGCTGAAGATGGAGCTGTGGGTCCTGAGACATTATTGTCTGCCATGACCTTTTCTGACACCCTGAATTTTTTCAGAATTTTACCCACAAAGACGGACGCAGTAGTCGCATTTCCGCAAATTAAGAAAAATCGTTATAGTTCGTTTGTGAACTTAACAGACGATATATGTATGTACCTGAATTTCAAGCCTTCAACACTGGTTTGAGAGAGCCCTTGAATGGGGACAAGTCCAATGAATCTCCCAAATAATAAAAATATCCTTAAACTTGCATACAAATTATCAATCACTTTCGCACTGGACTCTCGACTATTTTCAATTCCTGCAGGATCCACAAAAGTAAAACTTGTTTTCCCCAGGAAAATGTCCGCATGATTTCCATTCCTCAAATTACTATCCATGTTTTGTAACTCTTTTTTCTTGGAATTTGAATCCAGGTCATTGGCCAATGTTATAAATGATACTGTCGTCATCTTCCCTATTGTTTTTTCTTTAAATTAAGGATCTGAACGCTCACAATAATCCGTCACTACATCCATCAAAAACTTGGATTTTCCCGCTTCATGATCACTTTCAGTTTGCAAACTCATTTTGCTTGTATTTATTTATTTTCCAACACAAAATTTCACAAAAAAGCAACTTCATACACAGCCAAAATTCCGAGTTGAAAATTCCGTCAAAGTACAAATTTAAACTGACGACTCGAGAAAAATGCAAGCTTTTTTGGGGTTTGACTTCACACTCCCATATTTTGATTCGCTCACATTCCTTCAAGAATCTCATGGAAAATGGCACAATAAGTTCTATTTTTATATTCACAACATAATGTACAAAGGAAATTGCAAAGTTTTCGTTCACCTCATAAATTATTCACTGGGTCTGAGTTTCTGAGTTGTGAATTTACCTTTTGAATTGGGAAAGCTCTCGACACACGGAATATGAGCATGAGAATTCTGATGATGATTACGTGTAGCACAAGAAAAAAAAAGTAGCCGTCCAGATTGAAATAACCCATAATTTTTGGGAATTGGGAAATGCACATTGTGTACTTAAGTTTTCATTTTCGTTATACTTAAAGAGATAAAAAAAACCCCCGAATTTAGGCTTGTTAATTGTCAAGTCGTGTTGTGTTCGGACGGCTGAATTGTGAATGAAAAAGTGGCTCAATGTGATTTTCCTTGGGTGGTTCTTGACAATAGTAATATTTTTGCAATGTGTCGTGTGTAGAAAATTAGTTGATGTCACGTTACGATGAAATGAAATGAATCCTTCACATTTTTCGCACAAACACAAACCCCAACGCAGCAACAGCCGAAACAGAACAGCACAACAATGAACAACTTGGACAACTCGGACAAATTGAACAAATTGAACGAGTCTTCATTAAATATGTAGACGAATCGTCTTCATTGTGTGTGGGATTGTGGCGTTTTGAAATTGTAAATATATCGGATTGATTGACATTGACATTGGAAATCTAAAGAAAGTGAGACTGAGAATAAGAATGAGAATAATCCGCTTGTTTTCCCAGCTTTCCTACGATATATCTATAAATAAACCTGTGGACAAAGGGAAACGAAACGAACCCATTGAATTCTCTCGACAGCTCCTTCGTAATTTTCGTTGTAATTGTGTGTGTAATCACCACCAGTTTTTTTTTGGTATTATTTTCAATGCCTTTGTGTGCTCCTCCGACTTTTTTTTCAACGTGTGGATTTCAGTTGTTATACATTTATTTTCCCTTCCTCAAGAGAATAGAAATTGAGTTTTGAGTTTTTTCCTCATTGACCAAACACACCCAGAAAAAACAGTAACAACAATTTCTCTGTAAGCACTGATGAAAAGATGGGATGAAAACAGACAGAAGAAACTTGAACAAGCACGTTACAAAATTAGGAAATTATTTATTTATTACAGCAGACAAGCAAAAAACTTGCACCTGCATTCCACACCTTTTTTTTTAGTTTATTCTTTATCAACGTTTCCCATGTTGACTGTTTTCGTTAACTCGTCAGCGTTTTCTATTATTACAGTGATTATTTTGATTATGACGATGACGAGATTTATAGTTTTCAAATGAATCTAAAGGATAGAGAGAAAATACTGCGTATTTCCTGTCAATTTCCCCAAAACAATACATCACATTTTCTCACATCTCTCTGGCATAAAAAATGACATGGATTTTTCGAGAAAATAAAAGCACAAACTCCCTAAAGAAATCCTTCAAATGATCTCAGTACTGTGAGGTTTTGGAGGAGGAGTTTTTACCAAGAGTTCCAAGAACTTGACGATTCATAAGTTTGGTTGCATGTGCAGTCTACATTTTAGTTCTGATTCTGATTCTGACCAATTTAATGCAAGGACGACCTGCAAGATATTTGTTGGAATTTGAATCTTATATATGCAACAAATTACACACCTTTCACAAATGTCATGAATGTGTCACAGTTAATGTCCTATCAAAAAGGGTATTTGCACAAATTCACAAATTGTAGAGAACAAAGTGGAGCTGGACAGTTTCAGAGCCAGCAACTGGACAAAACTGGACAAAACTGGACATGTTTTATACAATGACGAGACAAGTTAATTCCTTCGCCAATATCAAATTATAGAGTCGGAGAATTTTCATTGAGGAATTCCAAAATGCAAAAATGTACAAGGAAATTGGTGTAGAATGTAGACTGTTGATGTAATTAACTAATTGAAAAATTCTGGTCTGGATATCTGGAGATCTGGACAAGCATCAACCGAGGAGATTAATGAAATGATTACATAATGCATTTTTTAACATCAAGTTCACTGTCCCAAGTTCAAAAGCCAATGAATTTCTGAATTTGGATTAAAAGGGGCAGTAAAGAAAAAAGGAAATTAAGTCAATAGAAAAGTGTACACAAGACAAATACAATCGACAATTGGTTTTTTGGTGAAAAAAGTTCCAGTAACTTGAGTTAATCCAGCTCCAGTGTATTTGCACATTGAAGACCTTGACTTGGAATTTTTTCTGTATCCTGTGTGTGTGGATTTAGTAAATACAGATAAAAAAATTCACAATACTTAGACATGCAACAATATACTGAGGATGAGGAAGAAATATTTCCCCTTTTACACCCAAATCCAAATCCAAATCAATATTTCTAAAAACAATCCGCTTCCTAAACGAAAAAACCTTGAGATATTTTCTATAACGTTTTCATTGAACATGCATTTAAAACAAATAACAACAATATATATCTCTCACAAAACTGCATGTGTCACAATTTGGTACGTTATAGATTCGAATTATCTGAGTCATCCGCGGATTTTTGTAAATTTTTCACTTGAATTATGCAAATGCATGGGATTTCTTAACGACACATGACATGAAATACGAATAATAAGAATACATAACGAATTTTGTTCGTTTTCCGAATGCAAAGCACAGAAGCTAGAAAAAATGTGCGTATAAACATCCGTTGAATTTCCTTGCGGGTGCAAATTCCTTTTCCTCTATATATTATGAAATGAAATGAAATTTCGCAATGATAAATTGATTGACCAAGTTTCTCTCTTTCTCTCATCATCCTGTCATTCATAAAGTCACAGTCGTGTCCTTTGGTCATATTAATCATTACATTTCTTTCCAATCCCGATTTATTTCAGACGGAGAGAAGAACCTTTAAAAAAACGAAAATGGATTGCAGGTGGTTTGCAATTCGTTCCCTGGTTTTGCTACTCGTAGTGAATTTCACGTTGGGTTATTACAATACAGGGGGTGGGGGTGGGGATGGTGGGTACTCATCGTCAGAGTACCAATATGCAGGGTCTCAATCCCAATCCCAATCTCCAGCAGCAAAGGAAGTACTGAAAAGTTTCCAAGTGTCTTCCCGTGGCGTTTGTTACTCCTTGGACGTGGTGGATATTTTATACTTGGAGAATGCCATCATTTTCAAGTTTTTCCAACGGGAATATGGATCTCCACGCATTGTGGTGCAGACGCGCGTTCAAGCCGAGTCGGAGGGCGTGGTTTGGTATTCCTTCAATATCGACACCAACAAATACCAACACAATAAAATCAGTACGTTCAACTTTGTTTTAAATCTCAAAATATTTCAATCAATCAGTCAATCAATTAAATTCAAAATTCTTACGATTAGTACTGTGGGGATTTCATCGTAATTTGTACATGTATCTGTATCTGTATATGAAGGTCCATTGTTCGTTCGGGGTTTCGTCTCGGGTATAGCCGATACTGAACGAAAAGGGAAATACTTTCTATTCACGGGCCTGAACAGTCTCGATGGCAAACAAGTGACGATCGAAGCTCCATTTCGACACACATCCAACAATTCCATCCTCAATACAAAAGATGGTAAATAGTAAAACGAAGAAAATATATATTTCAAAACTTCATAATACGATATATGTTGACTTTTATGTTCCCCTGAACTTTGAACTTTGAAATTTGACTTGTTTGTTAAAAATCATCCCCCGATGGAATTGAATTGAATTAGGTCATTTGAGTGCGGGTGTCGTGGCGACTCTGATAAAAGACGGCAGTTACTCGGCGTTTGTGGTTCAACAGGAATTATTTGGGGATATTTTCGGGGATGTTCTCTCCTTCCGTCTTTTCACACTCAGCGGCTCCATTCAAAACGCCGTTTTATTCGTCATCTTGGACAGTAGGAATTTCCGCCTGGCTATTTATGCTTTTAATCCATTGGATGCTCCAGATGGATCTCAATATGACGTCGAGTACCCTCCAGTTCATTTACTACAAGAAATCCCCGTCCGAACTCCACCTCAGGTTAATCTCCAAAAGTCACAATAAAACGAAAACGACAAATAATTCGCATTATTCCCAGATGGAGTAAAAAAAAAAAGAAGTGCTCTATGTGTCTTCGTGTCTTCTTTAATTTGCAGGTGACGACCGTGGAATTGACATCTTTGTCCTTGACCATTTTAATTGCTAGTGGAATCACGAGCTCTGACTCCACTTCCGGAGCAGATGTGGGGGTTTTTGAGCATGAAAAAGGAGCTCCAGGATTCATCCAGACGGATGCCCTGAGTGCAGTGCATGTTCTCAGTCTGGACTCAATTGTCACAGGTAAGGATGGAGTTTTATTGGCCATTGTTGGGGGGACTTCCGGTGGAGAAGACGTGCCTTCCGTTGGTGCTAACGGGGCTGGTCAAGTCCCTGTCAATGGGACGGCTGACAGTTTTAATGGGACGGCATCATCTGGTCCAAATCCAAATTCAACTCCAACGGCAGCTAATAATGCGAGTTCTGTACTTGTTTTCAGGTATAGATTAAAAAAATGCAAGTGTTATTTAATTTTTTTGAAAATGTAAAATGTAAAATTTTAAATATGGGGATGGATTTTCAAGGTACGCGTTGGATCAAAGAAAGTTTGTGTTACTACAAACGATTGACGTGACGGACCCAAAACTCATTCGTTTCCTCTACCATTCGACGTCCGGTGAAGTCTTTTTGGTCATTCTGACTGGGAGTCTGCAAGATAATATCATCCTCTTCAATCTACAGGTACATTCAAATTTTAAAGCTATACAGATACACAAAAACATTTCCAGTCAAATGAGAAAATTTAAATTACAAAAATGGGGATTTGTATCGTATAATTGAAATTGTATGTACAAGAATTTTGTTGTCATTTTGCTCTGTTGATTGATGATTTTGAAGGCATCCGTCTGGACTCAAATAGCAAATTTCACGGTGGAAGGGGCAACATTACTTGAAACAGCATCGTTTGCTTGGTCTGAACAGTACCGAACTCAAATCCTGGTGGGGAATGCAGAGGAAATCTATGTCATCAATTTTGACTTATTTGTTGGGGTCAAACTGTTGCCTCGTGGTGGGAATTCCAATGGCAATGGATTTGGAAGTTATTCCTATTATTCCAGTTCTAACATGGGTGCAGACAGTCCCAATTCTGATTCTAATTCTGATACTAATTCCACCGTTTTTGAAGACGCTTGTTAGCTGTTCTCTATATATTGTACTCTGTACTTTGTACATAGGGCAATCATTTCAATTCCATTTTTGCTTACATTTTCCCTATTTTCTCAATTTTGTTTTGTCTCATGTTTCCCCTTGAGAAATTTCCTTCACACTGACGACAATTTCAATAAAAAGTAGTACAAAATCTCACAATACAATTACTTTATTTGTTATATGATTCTCCCCCCAAAAATATTGTATACAACACATAAGATAATATGGAAAGTTGAAAAGTTGACACATAAAATAAAGAAATATAGGGAATTCAAATACTAATTCAAAATGGGAGCACGTCCTCATTTTATACCTTTCTTAATCTACATTACTGTGAACTTTCATGTGTGGGGAAATATGTGTGGATAATTCCATGGTTTTCATTCAACTCTCACCCCTCTTTCAAATCCAAATCCAAATGGATCCATATCGATATCGACAACATTTTCATATTTATGTCCACAGATCTTTGTGTACAGCCTCAAAATATCTTTGGAAGACACTGAAAAGCCTTCAAAGTATCGTATATGTACATGGTTAAGAATTCGTGTAGACGACCGGTATTGAGACAGTATAGGGAAATACTACACATAAAATACTAAAATACACACAATAAATATTCGAGGATATTTGGAATTTGGTATTTTGGAGGTGTGATGAACCATCTAAATTCTAAATGGCCCGGGGAAAGAAATCCCAACGATTCCAATTCCAAAAAATCCAGCTATACACAGGAGAAAATCCTGTATATATATATATGTATATATGGAAATTCCTCCAATAAAAAAGTTTTGGATATTTCAACAGAAAAGGGACAAGAAATACATGTAGAAGACGAATGTTGAATATGGAATGGGCAATCACACGTTAAAAACAACCCAAATACGATACAAACACAACAGTCGGGGAAAACGCAACGTGAAAAAACATTGCATTGGATTGGGGTTGATTCTCAATTCTCAACGAATGCTCAACGAGTGGAAACTGAAATGGCTATTGTTTTTTGTCTACATCTGCATGGTTTCCCTTTTTTTCTTTTTTTTTTTTGGTTACTGTCAACTCCACAGCGGATGGTTTTTATATGTTTGTGTGTTTTGTACATTTTGTACATGGAGAAATATCGTACGAATAGAATGTAATGTATATTCCGGGTAGTTTCGGGTAGTTTGTATAGTTTGTAGTTTGTGGCAGACTCTCTCTCTTTTGTCAAGTGTGAATGCCAATATCATATTTTCGAGACGCCATTATCATTACGCTGGAACATTATCGGGCTATGTTTGCCATTCTTTGGGCTTCGTCCTTCAGTTGTATTTTCTATTGTCCTCACTTCCTCTCCGTCGTCGAGTACTCTTGTTCTCTCTTGTTCTCTTGTCCTTGTCCTCACAAATTTCTACAAGTTTTCCATCCCATTTCCCTTCTCTCTCTCTCTTTCTTTCTTTCTCTCTCCCTTTCTCATTCTTTCTTTCTCTCTCTCTCCCTCCGAAAACTTTCTCTTCTCTTAAATCCAACAAAACATGGATTTACACCCAGAAAATTCTTATGACTCATGACGATTTCCAGTCTCCATTTGGAATTTGTGGAACTTGTAGAAATTATTTTGAATTTCTTCCTCTTATATACAGATACAATCCGAGAATTGTTGCTCTAGACAAACTATCAAACGTCTTTTAGATTCCATCGTAAATCTTGTCATGTGTATAGACAAAAAAAACTCCAATGGAAAAAGCTCAAATGTCCGCACACATACAGACAGAACAGGAAAAATAAAAAGTTGAAAACAGTCCAAAAAAAATAATTGTCTCAACATTTCATTTCAATTTTTGTTTTTTTATTTGTTTTATTTATTTTGTTTATCAAGTGAATAAACGTTGAGAGATGATATGATGAATCAAGAAATTTAGCTGTAGTTTAATTAGCCTTTGAGTGGGACTTTCATCAATCTCGTGTGTCTGTCATGCCGCCAAGCAGCATGTGACAGAAAGGAGCTCTATAGACACACAAAAAAAACGATGACAAAACATGTAAAAAACTGACAATGACAATTGAAAATGAAAAAATGTAATGTGCAACGAGGATATGGAAATGAAAATGAAAATGGCATGAGGAAAACACGAAAAAAAACAGACATACTTTACTGTGAAACAGATGGAAATTTTGGAATTTGGGGATGGGTCGAGCTGTGGTAGTGGTTTTCACAGTGATGATATGTACCGTGGTTTTGGGTCGGTGCGTGGTGGTCGTTGGAGTAGTGTGCAGTTCCGGGTGATGTCCAATGTGATGATGTTTCTTTTTGATGACGACTGCTATGGGATCCAATTCCGACGGATATTCAATATCCTTTACTCCATGGTGGGAGTGGACCGGAGTCCTTTTTGTTGTCGTTCTTTGAGGTCTCGGTGTTGTTGTTGTTGTCGTTGTGGTGCTTTGAGGTTTCGATGTTGTTGTTGTTGTCGTTGTTGTGGTGCTTTGAGGTTTCGGTGTTGTTGTTGTTGTTTGCACTGTCGTTGTTTGCATTGTTATTGTTGGATTTTTTGTTGTGGTTGTTTCAATGTTGGCCTCCATTTGTACATTCTTTTCCGATTTACTCTTCTTTTTCTTCTGTGTAATATGGATTGTGATGGGATTATATTTCTTCACTGGACTCAAATCCGAATATTCCGCTTTGGAGAGAACGATTTCGGGTGGATTCTCATCATCATTCTCCGTACTCCCTTCTTCCACAATCACTATTTCATTATTCTCAGCATTCGTCTTCCCGCCCTTGCTCTGACTTCTCTTCTGCTGCTTCGGAAAATGGAATTTCAATCATAATTAATTAAATTAAATTAAATTTCCCAAAGTTATCCGTAGGCAATCGATAATGAGAATATAGATATTAATATTAATGATTACCTCCATGAGTTTTTGGATATCCTTGGAGATTTTCTTAATATCCTTGGTCAATTTCTTGACAGTACTGTCCGAAATGGACACCTCACTTGACACCTCACAATCACTCAGAAGACTAATGAGGAGAATGAGACCACCCAGACAGACTTTCCACCTCCATTTCATATTCACAATCAAACACTGAGGGATTTTCTTCTTCTTCTTTTGAAAAAAAAAAAATGAACTTTCACATTGCACCAACGAGATTTTTCTTGTACAGAAATAATGAGAACAATATTTATTTTTTTTGAATTTTATTAATTACAGGAAATTAAAAGCGATGCCGTAACTGCGAATAGAGTAAAGGCAGTGAATTGAAATTAACAAAACAGAAAAAGAAACGCATATGAAATTTATCATGTGTCATGAACTAAACTATAACATTGCTGCATTGTCTACGAGTCAAACAAACAATTCAAGTTGAATAGGAAATAGGAATTGAATTCGTATAATAAGGACATCGTCACAACACATTTACATTTCATTTCTTATTTCCTTCCACACACTCTCATATTCCTTTCCGTTCCAAATTCATTCATCATTATTTTGGACCCTAAATTCTTAGGCTATAGAATTTCAATCTGTGAGAGTCCAATTTAGAATAACTTTGAAACAACTAAAGAAGTGCCTAATAAAACTATGAAAATATTAAAAAAGAAATGCAAAGAATTTGCTTTAAAATAAATAAATCTCCAAAATAAACTTTGACATTCTGCCTTGCAAAATACACCCGAATTCTAAATCAAATTCATTTGTTCATTTTGTGGGAGAAACTGGAAGAATGTGACCGTGTGTGTGCATTGCACTGAGGGATTTGTAACGGGTTTAAACGCGTGAGACTCAAGTGAGATTCTCTCTCCCCACACAAATCTCCGTATTTATGGATCCCCCGACCATTGTTATTGTTGTTACATATGAAATGCGTATTTGCTCAGCCGTATAGTTTTTTATTATTTTTTTTGACAGTTACATTAATTAGTTTTGATGTTGGTGAGTGGAGTCGTTTGGAGCTGATTCTGATTGGGTTTCCTGTAATTCTGTAAAACTCTCCCAGCGCCAGTTGGTCTTCTTGTGCTTATTCCAATTGTAGTTGAAGTTGAACCATTTTTTGGTGGGAGTATTGATTGTTTTGTTTTGGGTTTCATTGTTGTCTTTTTACCTTTTGGAATCTATATAGAATTTATCGTATTTTCATTGAAATGATGAAAGTTGTTTTTTTGTATGTATTGAAATTGATACAGTTTTTTCTTGTACAAAGTGATGATGAGGAATTTACCTTGTGTATGAAAACGTCCTGGAGGCTCCTCCCAAAATCTTTCATTTTCTCGGAAATACTCTTTTCCTTCCCCAGTGGTGTTTTAGCATGTACGGAAACACCATGGAGGGATATCTGTACAAGAAAAACGAGAACAACAACAAGAAAGTGGAGTCTCATCATGGAGAACTCTTCAGATATAGGGAATAGGGACCAACAATAACGATAAAATCAACCAGATTTTACCGTATCAATCCTTAGCCCTCCAATGAATGAATTACTCTACACATTTTTACACACGCACACGCATATACTCTGTCAATCAATGTTCATACGCGAAATGTACTTTGTCCCACATCATCAATGAATCATTCAATTATGCTTGATCAATGAAGTTTTTATCTTTTTTTGTGTGTGTGTGTGTTCTCATCCCGAATGGAACAATTGACTATAATTACAAGAATCATTATTTAAGCCTCAGTTTTTGTCAAGTCAGACAATGTTTTTTATCATAGATATCTCTGCTGAAATTCAAACTTATTGTGGAAGGAGAAAAAAAGGTGAGGAGCAAGTATCGTCGTTGACTGTGACCGTGGATGTGTGGATGTGTGGAATGGTGTTAAATTACTCAAAGATTACTCAAAGATTGAGCACATTCCGTGTCTAGACGATCATCTCAATTTCTCCATGAATATTAAATATGCATGGAGAAATTGAGATGATGGAAAATAAATGCGCGTCATAAATATTTATGACGCGCATTCATTTTCGATTTCGACTGGACAGATTGAAATGTGAGAGTTCTGATTGTTTTTGTTTTCCCAATGGGCCAATGGGAAATCTTTTCGTCTTGACTTCAATTTTTTTGCACTTGAAAATAAAATACATATGATTGCTATTGACTATTGATGGGGATAGTTTTTTAATGGAAATTAACTAACCTTCGAGTTCTTTATTCATTTCATATATTTTTGGTGGAGAATTTTAATGAGGATTCACATTGATGCGAGGGAAATTGGATATCTACATGGATTTTCCATTGGGAATGTGAAATTGTAACACATTCATTTGACTCTTGTTTCACACACAAATTGATGAATAAAATATTAAAATCTCCAAAGTTTCATTCCAAGTCACGGACTGTCATAATGAAAAATGTAAAAATGTACGCACATACAAATCCTTTACTGTGGATTTTTTGATTGACACCTGTGGGAATCCATCAATTGGATTTAGTTGCATTTTCCTTGCTCTGTTAATCGTTTCATTTACATTTACTTCAAAAGCGTTTGCTAAAAAAATAAATATTATAACTGAAATTCACTTGAGTTTCATCAAACACAAAAACAAAAACTCTCAACAAAATCATATACATTTCCCTTGATTTTCTGCCCATTGTAAATTATTTCCTACGATTTGATTTAAAATGGCTCCTTTGCCTTCGCCAGTTGTACTAAATAAAACTGTGCAAAATGTTTGCATATGGATTTTAATGCTGAGCGTCATCCTCACGGCAGTTCAATCTCAAGAAGATCCTCAATCGGCGGCACCACCACAAAAACCGGGATCGGATTGGGAAGTGATTAAAACGACAGCAGGGAAAACGATCCTTCATGACTCAGCCATTCAACCCGGAAGTAAAGTCTCCATCGACAGTTTCTTCGTGCAAAGTCTAACTGGGCGTTTCCCACTCCTCCTCCTCTGTCACGTGACCGAGAAAAAAAATGGAACAATATCCGGCACTCAACCCATTCTCCTCCAGGATAAAGAATTCTACGAGTGGGTTCTCATTAAAGAACGAGGAGGCTCCATAGAATTACGCTGTGATGTCTCCCTTCTGGACGATGAAGGTCATCAGACGGTCATCAAAGAGGTCAAAATGGTCCGAGTGGCCCAGATGGGGGACACCCCGATGTACAATGTCCATAATTTCTACATTTATGGCTATGGATTTGGCTCATATGCTGGGCCCTTTGGGACTTGGGTCTATGAAGGGACTTGGTAGGGATCACATAGTTCCCTTTCCACAATTTCCAGGAGTAGTCGTCACATGTACAAAATTAGTCAGTAGTCAATACTTTTCTCAATAATAAATAAAATAAAATAAAAATAAAAATAAAACTTGCACGTGCAAAAAACTTTGAGAGTTGTTCTTATAATTTGTTATATTTTTAATTAAACGGGCCTCCCATTTTGACATTGACATATTTAATTTAAAATCAAAAGACTCTGAATCGGGAATGAATCTCGTCAGCCTTGAATGTATTGTAGTGAGACTCATCAGAGTCCGAGTTTGAACTCCCCGTGGAAAAGGCTCCATGTCTATGTCCATTTGAACTATGATGGTTGGAATTACCAGGGAGATCCAGATTTTTCAGATCCTCCAAAGAATTCAATAGATTATGATGATGAGAATGATGATGACTGCCGAGAGGGGATGTTTCCCGGAACAATTTCCTCACGCCTACTTTCGGTCCAAATTCATTCGAGTCCTTACTTTTCTTCCGTAGGAAATGACGGGTCATGTGATTACCAATGTCACTGTTTCGACCATGATATTTGCCTCGTCGTCGTAGGTAGTTACGGGAGATGTCCCCATATTGTTTTTCATGGGAGTGGGAGGAGTGATCGTGATGATGGTCATGATTGTAACCTCCTCGTTGTTCCTTAGTATGAAGTAAATGTTCCGCTCGATCCTCTTTCTTTTCCACCATATCCGGCCTCACGTGGGCTCTCCTTAGGATCGAGTCGACTTTCCTCGTGATGGATTTCGGCCGGGATTTCGTTTTATGGTGAAGTCGATGCTCTCCCTTCCAAACGAAAAAAACACAAGACATCCCCAAGTTTTTTTAGCCATTTTGAATATGTTCATCAAAAAACTACGTTTAACATAAAAACACACGTTTCCCTTTCATCAAACAACAAATTACCCGTTTCCCATCAAGAGC
Organism: Gisinianus flammeolus; assembly: GCA_034699125.1. NCBI lineage: Eukaryota > Metazoa > Arthropoda > Collembola > Symphypleona > Katiannidae > Gisinianus > Gisinianus flammeolus. The sequence continues at coordinate 16,404 of JAIUND010000842.1, read as the reverse complement.
ATATTTAATATTGTTCCCGGAAGCGTCATCAATGTCACTTGCGATATTCTCAGCCAAATTTGTGATGCCTCCACTCCTCAAAAGATCCCCTTGAATAATTTGAATGAAAATCATCACATTCAACAATACTCCGACAAAACACACGACAAACTTCATTTCAGTTTGAGACTGTGCGTTCAAATCCCACAGCGACGAAAACACATTACAAATATAAATATATAATTTATGTATACATATACAGTCTTGAATACGTATCAAGTATATTTATTTTCTTTGGATGGATTGTTGTGGATTGTTGTGCACACTGTGATTTGTCCATTCAATATAAATACAAATGTCATGAATCAAAACAAAAATATTTAGCTCAATCAGTCTCATTGAATTCTAATAGCAAATACAGTTTGTTCATTGAATTATGCACTGATATATGTAAGATATTGAATGTATAGTCATTTCATTACTACGATCGGAAAATTCCATTTGACTGCGTGCTCACATCGTCGAGTCTGCCAATCATTTACTTTTTTTGAAGACAACTCCAACAAAAAACAAATATATATAGAAAACGTTGGGGATTGCAAATATATATGACTCATCGTTTAGCCATTCTTTGGAAATCAAATGCATCATCATCACCTGCAAGTAAAAGAAAAAAGTCATAGGGCAATCCCATTATCTATGCAGAAAATCCCTTTGTTTTCATTCCCAATCGTGACAATTGAATATTATTATTATGCACACAGTTTCCTGCTCACCTTGAACTTGACTAGACTCATTTTTATTATTCTGTACCTACAAATCTTCACGTATATTCACATTGCTTGTAGGTGAGAGAGAGAGAGAGAGAGAGAGAGAGAGAGAGAGAGAGAGGCGATGGAAAATTGTTTGTGTTTTGAATTTTGAATTGTCGAGTTGTTGAGCGTTGAGCTAAAATCGCAATGGTTTTCTTGCGTCATTCGACAATTCCTTGTACCAATGAATTTCCACAGGTAGAGAATGGGCTGTTGTGAAGAGATTACAAACAATTAAGATGATTAGCAGAGGAGAACGAGGAATAAGAACAACCAACAACTGACTCGAGACCAGAGGCAATGTAATTAAATGTTGTACATGATTGACGTTTATTCATGGGTACAATTCACCAACTGCAGATTCTTTCGAATTTCTTGTGAATCTGAATGTGAATGCTTTGAACGTAAGATACTTACTAAATGAGGAAAATGAGGAATTAAATGGGATGCGTCATTTTTCAGATGGTATGGAGTGCATTTAATTCTATATTAAAATTAGTAAGAGGTGATAGAGAGAGAGAGAGAGACAAAGAGAGAGTGAGGTAGTTCAAGAGCTGAATGAATATAAATATCAATTTGGTTTGGACGGTCATGGTCAGTTTTGTCCTTAACCGTCCACTGTGAACAAGTCCAATTTCTATTTTAGAATTTTAGACAGTCAAAACAATCCACATTTCCTTTTAACAGGTGAGATAATTTACAATTGTCATCATTACATTTTCAGACACGTCGAGAGGCGACGAGTATTTATACGAGTGTACGAGTGCTCGTAGAATATTCTAATTGCAAGATTTAAAAGCCGCTCACAATTTTTTTCGTCGAGTAGAGCTTGACCAGTACAAAGTTGTATAGGGCCTAGTCTATCTGTGATTGTGTGAGCATCTGACTAAGTGTTTTGTATTTTGTATTCACTTCTAGATTTTTGTACTGACGAGTCCAGTGAGAATTTAAATACCACATTATAGTCAACATGAAATTCGGGAGTTTCTTTTTATTTATTTTTGGAGCCATTATCCTGATGTTTATTGGGAATGCTGAGTCGGCCACCACTAGAAAAATCACAACCACCAAGAAACCGGGCAATGTCGTGTCCCTAAAGAATTTGTCGGGTGTGAGCAGCTTGAAATGTAAGAAGAATCAAATTAAAGTGAATGGACAATGTCGAAACAAATACGGGGGATAATTTGTCGTCGGGAGTCGTGCATCAATTTACTTGAATTTACAACTGAGGAATCTCAACTAATCAAACTAAGCAAATGTATATACAGATATATTTTTATTCAAAATCAATGTAATTTAAATGACAATGACAAAAAGAATCTCGAATCAAGTCAAAGTGTGAGTGTAAATAATAAATAAATGAATTGTATGAGAATCCAATTTCAAAACGAATTCCATCATCCAAAATCAAACATTGTCTTTCAATTTGTGTGTGCATCTGCCTTTTGTTAGAATTACCATTAGATCTATACAAATGTGTGAGATCCTTTCTGCACGTTAAAACTTTGCAGTGGCGTCCAGCTTGTGCAAATTCAACTTCCCGTTTATTACTTTTCCGTTTTTGGTTCGATTTAATTTAATAATCTTTAATTATGTTCAGCCCATTTTATAATTGAACGAGTATTAATGTGTAGAAAATACTCTGAAAGTTGAAGAGAAAAAGTGGGAACGGGATTTTGTGGGCGAACGTGGGTTTATTACGCTCTGATTTTTTTAAAATTTGATTTTGTGTCCATGGATTTTGGTGCGTGTGTTAATGTCAGTATGAGCCCGAGAGGATTCGTTCGTATCCAGATATTCCCTATGGAGAATCCTCTGTGTGGGGAGTCGTCGACCTCTATTCATTTGGGATAAGTCGACAGGCGACGGCGACGGGCCCAAAAGACCAGAGAGCAGAACCATGCAGTATCAGAACACGGGCAGATTCGAGTGGAAACAACCGGAGAATGAAAAAAAGCAAAGTGATTTATGAAATGACCAAAAAGAATTCCTTTTGGTTTCATTCCTTTCCCCACAGTTTCTTTTCCCTCACCGTTCTCCACACACATGGGAAAAAAGGAATGAAATGCAATGCAATGCAATGCGGAGGAGCGTCTTCACTTTCATTTGTTCAATCTCAAGCTCTCAACTTTTGTCTTAAATCGCGGAAATCCCACACTTTTCACTTTTCTCCCTTTGACCTATTTTTTTTTGTCTTTCCTCTTCTTGTTTTAGTGCTCCCATTTTCATTCCAACTTTTTTTACCTGATGACTTTTTAATTAATTTGTCTGGAATGTTTTATTCATTTCATGTAAAAAAAAATCCATTGGATTGGAAAAGCCTGAGCAAATTCCCACTGAAGGAATTGAGAACATTTTCAGATAAAATAAAAGTGACTACAAATGTCAATGTCAAATGACGGAATAGCCAGGAAAATAGCGGACTAAAAGGTAAAACGGATAGAAAAGAAAGAAACAAAGTGGACACAAGTTCTTTGCTGTAAAAAATACTGGAAAATGTGAATGTGAAAAAAGGGAGGAATGTGGAAAATAAAAAAGGTACCTATAGGGAAAGTGTGGTAATGTATTTTTTTTTGGATATGGGATGGAAATGGAGGGATAAGTTAAGGAGCTGTAAACGTCAATGTTTCGACATATTTATGTTCACCGTTTCCAAATGGCATCTTTATATCAGTGGAGGATCAAACCTTATTAGAGCCCCCTCACTTCTTTCTCCTCTGTCGTTCACGTTCACACCATACAGAATACGGAAAATACATACATCGAGACACACACATTCAACGGAATTTTTGAGACTTGAGAGAGATTCGGATGGTGTAAAGACATGTCAAGTCCCCAGCATAATGTGGATGGATCTTATGGAATCTGGAACTTTGAAAAGGGAAAAGATCTCCAGAGCTTTAACACACACACACACACATCAGCTCCACAGTTTACGATCTACAGCTTGTCCCTGTCCATTCCCATCAATTGCAAATAAAATACGGACCCACATGAAAAAATAAATTGAGAGAGCAAACTCAAACCTTCACACTCTCCCCACTCAAAAGCCTCCCACTACTTTATTTATATATACAAAACACACAATATATCGCAATTTCTTTCCCTTTATTTTACTTTAGAAATCCCCATTTGTTCTTGCATAAATTTAAATTCCTTCGTAAACCCTCAACAGTCCATTTTCCATTTACATATTCAAATACTCCATTATTTTATTCAGCAGAGACTATAGACTTTTTACTTTCATTTCCCCCCGGTTTGCACGCCATTCACATTCAATTACAATGCCTTCATGCGACCAGCATGCAATTACAGTAGTTTTGTAGTTTACAGGAGTTTGATGTGAACGGCTCTCAAAATTTGGATCAATCGGACATTTCATTCTCCTCCGCAGTTTTATTTAGTCCAATCAACAATAAAAAAAATCTTATAAATCTTATAAAAAAATCTTACACTCATTCAACTTCAACTGTATTGACAAAAAAAAACTGAACCGTGTAAGAAATAAAAAATAAATGTAGACTGAAATGGTTCAATTGAAACTCGGAATCCAAATTGTGACCAGAGAAAATAGTCAATTTAGAATATTTGGATTGATAAATGACTTTTGTGTCATTTGAACTGTGACCATTTCAATTTTACTCGGGATCTTTTTATGGGATTTCAGGTTCAAATACAAATACAAATATATACAAATACAAAATATGAAAACGCACATTTTGAGTCGGGGAAAAATAAATCGCCAATGGGAAATTGATAAAAGATTTATATGGCCGTGTAGTAAAAAAAAACGGCCATGATTCGTCATTCTTCATTGGTTCATTCGGCAATCGCGAATCGGTGGCATTAGCCACAGAAAATGGAATGTACACACAATAGACAACAGTAAATTGAACTAAAACTCTGAGTGTTACGTGCCATTTGATTTTTTCCCCCTGTCTCAAGTCTCAATCTCAAGTCACAAGGTAAGTAACACAATAAGGGAAAAAATGGAAAAATGTCTGTATATAGAGACTGCGAGCAGATGGTTTGAGAGACTTTGAGTACTTCTTCATGTGTGGTGTGTGTGTGTGTGTGTGTGTGTGTGGGTTCAAATTTGAGTTGTCTGCTTGATGGGTTTTGTGGACGTCTCAACTATCGACCTATAGAAAAATACTCTCAGAATTTTTGAGCATTAGTGGAATTGCCTTTGGACCAAGAAGAAGAAGAAGAAGAAGAAGGAGGAGGAGGAAAAGGAGGAAAAGAAATAAAGAAATTTAGTGATGTTCTCATCTCAAAAATTTGTTTGGTATTCCGTTGGGCGTGGAAAAAGAATCACTCACTCACGCTCCATTACCTTGGCCATTCTCTCCCATCCCTCCCGCATTTCTCTCCTCCACAGTAGAGTTTGCTGGAAGTGGACTTGAACCAAAAGAGAGAGAGAAAAGACGGACTGTATTTGATTTGCTCCTACTTTTTTACTTTCCCTTCTCACCAGCTGGAACGTCAAGTCCAAAGTCAGAGGACGAGAGAAAACGAGAGAAAAGAGAGAGAGAAAAAGTAAATGTGGAGACGCATCTGCTCTCGTCTTCTTCATTCTCCATTCATCATTTACTCTCGCCCTTTTCAATCCCAACTTATCCTCATTTTTATTACCTTATATTTGAACGAGAGATTAGTTGAACTAGATTTTGGAAATTTGGGGAAGCTACGAGAGGATTTTCTACATTTTACTATCGGTACTTGCCCTACTCAAAGTTGTGTAGACTTCGACTCCACGCTATTGGTTCAATACTCACCGTCAGTTTTATTCCATAAACTTTATAAGGATTTTTACTCATTGTTTCACCTGACTGACTCAATAAAAAAATCCCAAGTACCTTTACGTTTTCCCACTTTCTCTCAATTTTGAGAATTTGTCAGAAACAATCTATTGTTAGTCAAACAAAAATGGATGGATTTCTATGCGTAAAATTGTACATGGGAGAAACGGATTGAATAGAGTGGACGACTTTTAGCTCATAATTCTATATGGAAACTTAATGAAGTGAGACTAATCGATGGCGAATGGGGAAAATAGGGAAAATGGAGGGATTCGGTGCCAAAAGTCAATAGTCAAAGTCTAAAATCCGAAATCGGAAATCCTCATACGTAGGATTTTGCATAAGTCGTGTGTTGAGAACGAGAGCGAGAGAAAAAACTATGGCATTTCCTTTTATGGACTTGACTTTTCCCTGCGATATTTAAGGGAAAGTTTAACTGTTTAACGACCCCAAAAAATTGTACTTAAATCAAAAGAGATAAAAGTCTGAAGCATGAATTGTGAATAGAAAAGAAATGCTGTGTGCTGAAGCTGAATGTCAGTTTCAGTTTACAATTGCAATCAGAATTGAATTCATCTATACAAACATAATTCCACCAATCGCCCTTTCATCATAAAAAAAATCTCGGATTCCAACGGGAAAAAATGATTGTGAAGTTTCTTTATTCTGCCCACAAAATGTCCAGCTTTAATCTGTCACCAAGTCCCCCAAAAACCCAAAAATATGAGCTCAAAGCCAAAAAAATAGCTCGTATATTTTGAGGATGGAATCACATATTACCATTATTTTGGTATGGCAACTTTATTTTCCAATTAAAAACTCTCTCTGTCTGTGAGGACTTTGGACTGTGAAGCTACAGGGAAAAAACTTCCCAGCTCTTTATTTGTTCCTTCCCTCCGCCCCCAAAATGAAAGAAAGTAAGAAAAAAACTTCCTGCTCAAATCCCGGTGAAAATTGTGTGAAAAAAATATGGATGAGGGTAAAGTAATTTGAGGAGTGAAAATATAGGGGAAATGTTATTTTATTTTGTGTGTGCTGGGCGGTCGTTTTTAATCAAAAACTTTTGTTGAAATTGAAATAATTTACGTTCTCCATCTCCATCTTCATCCTTCTCGTTTGTTCCCCTCTTTTTCTTCTCCACACTTTCTCATCTCGTGCCTAATCTGAAAAGCAAAGACAAGGCAAAAAAAAACTGGAACGTTTTTTCTTCCTCTTTCTTTCTCTCTCTCTCTCTCACAGTGGAATGATGAAATATTTGAAACTTTTCTTCCGTAACTTCCACTTTCTCTTTCTCTCTCTCGTTTACGTTCCCTGCATGTGTATGCATGAGACCATTTCCTCTTCAGATATTTCGGTCATTGGTTTCCTCTAGTTCTAGTAAAAGATAAAGTGAAGAGAAAGGAGAGAGAGAGAAAAAAAAAGCGTGAGAAATTTTTGTGAGGATCTTGATCTTGTGAACTCGAGACGGAAATGAGTCTGACCAGCACGTTTTGACCATTTGCTCTTTCTCTTCCTCTCCTTTCTCAATCTCTCTCTTTCTCTCTCTCCAAAAACTGCTCACTTTTCTTTGTAGATTCCTTGATTTTCTCGCTCTCTCTCTCTTTCCCTCAGTTCCCGCATTATCACCGTGTGTAGAATTTCCTTTAGCCATCTTCCGTTATTTTTCTCTCTTTGAAGGAGCAGAACATTTTTCAACTTGACTAAAATAACTGTTTGAGTTTTCTCCTTTTCTCAAAAGTTTTTGAATAGACACATCAGAGCTGAGCTGAGAGAAATAGAGAGAGAAAAATAGAAAGGAAAGTGGAATAAAGTAGAACACTTCATTTCAAGTGGGGGAAATAAGCCATAAACCTCTGTCTTTAAGGCTGTACATAAATCCTCTGGATTTTTACCTACAAACACAAACACAAACACACACACACACAGCTGCATGTATGTACGAAAACTACAAAGAATTTACTCTATTTCCTGTATAGCATGTAGACTATTGTACTTGTATTTGTATTTATTTATATTTACTTTCTCTCTCTCTCTCTCTCTCTATAAACTCTGAACTCCGGATGGAAGATTGAGAATTGAGTCCCGATGGCTATTTGATCTAATGGCCGAGAAAAATTGTAGATGGGAGAAGTGGGACGAGAGAAAGCGAGAGGGAGAGAACGGCAGGAAAAATAAATCGATTCTTCATGGATAATGGCAACTTTCACCTCGGGAGAAAAGTGAGAAGAGAAAATTCTAGTGGACTTTTTGGAGGAAAAAAGGAAAGAGTTGGGAGTTTGATGTAAAAAAAACCCCATCAACACGGATGTCCTACAGGATTTGTCATGTCAATTTCCTTTATGTATTTATATACATCTCCGTATATTTGTTTTACAATTTTTAGTCATTTCAGTGTTTCATTCTTGTCCAGAAGAAAGCAGCAGAAATGTGTGTGATTCCACTAATTTATCACATTTTCCTCCGTTTTAAACGCCTAATAAAGGCTCGAGAAATTAAAGATTTTTGCTGGATTTTACTCTTTTATTTTAAATTTTGTAGAATTCAAGGAAAGTTTTGAAAGGGATAAAAAAGCTCGTGTAAATTATTACTGCGGTATTTTGGTTTTAGTATGTGAATGTGAATGCAAAGAAATGAAAGCATTGCCTCATTCCATGTGGGAGAAAGTCTTCAAAATACATAGACAAAGTGAAAGTCCAAATGTGTTTGTATTTTGTGGACTGAAGAGTCGTCAAGAGTTGATGTTGATGGTCGTTCCGGAGTCCGGAGAGAAAACAGTGTGAAGGGAAAAGGAAAGTGAAAGTGTAAAATGTGTGTGAGTTGCGAATGAGGAGAGAGAGACGAAGGAAAGAGTGGAGGAGTGCGTGTAGACTTGTAGAGTGAGAGGACAATTGACATGGCCATTTCCCTCTCCACCCTTACAGCTATTCCTGTTGTCGTTCCCCATTGTCGTTGTAGTTCTCGTTCTCGTCCAGTGTCATTGTGATTCGGAGAGTAATGCGAATGAAAAATATTGACTAGTCAACCATGAGAAGGTCTGGACGTGGCCTCTTTAAATTCTCGCTCCCAAACTCTCTCTCTCTCTCTCTCTCTCTCTCTCTCCTCATAGTAAAATGTGAATGTACAGAGAGACATTTCTATTTCCAATTCCAGATTCAATTCACATTTCGCTTGCTATTAGCCATTAGCTGTATCAGTCCGAGTCTACAAAGATTTTCACACGAACAGGCGAGAGCTTTATGGAAGTATCTGTATAAAAAACACTCACGACTTTCACTTTCACTTTTTGATTTTCATTCTCTCTCTCTCTCTCTCTCTATCTATCATTCTCTCTCTTTCATTCTCTTTCTCTTTCATGACTCCACCCGAATTCCAGCAGATTCTGAAAAAATGGTGGAACCTTCACGATATTTGACGGAAATGAAACAACCCCAAAGAAATCGAAGGAGCAACGTTAAATTCACAGCCGTATGCTATTGAAATGGGAAGAGTAATCAAAATTATGAAATTCCTGTTGGTAGGGAAACGTGCAAAATTATTTCCTTGCATAATGCAACGGAATTCTTCTCCTTAGCAGATAAATAAAAACATTTGATTAAAGCGCATTTGAATTTTATTGGAGATTTGTCACGTTTTTAAATTTAAATTACAAAGTTAACTTTAATTAAACTGAATGACCAATTTAATTGCGGCCTGAAACAGTCTAAACCATAAAGAAACAAGACGAATGGGGCTGGTTTTTCAATTTGAACAACGAATTTCCGCGTTTTTTAAATCGCCCTTTGTCCTTTCCTGTCAAAATCAGTCGTATAAAATTTGCAATGGAATATCCGAAAATAAAATGAGCACATTTTGAGTGTTTTGAATGTGACCAATTTTGAAGAGGATCAAGGAGAGATTGCAATCAATGACATTTAATTGTACCGCCACTTAATTTGAGTGGTAAATACTTTTTTGTATGGGCTCTGAGTTGACACAGTGTGAATTGAGTCCTTGAATTCAATGAACAAAGGTACGATCACGGTTCATGAAGATGGGAAAACTCCACCGACTCCTCCACCTCCACCACCTTCACTTAAAATCCCACCTTCACCTCCACCTCTGCCAAAAAAATCTTTAATCCCGGATGGGAGATCTAAAGCATCCGTTGGACACGTCTCTAAGCGATCCAAACGCAAACTTCGCAACTGTAATACAAATAATACAAATAATTAGTTTGAAATATTAAAATGAAAAGAATACTTGAATCGCATACTTAAAATTAGTTTTCTCTATGGTAAATGGAAATATTTCATCATCGGTTTTGTTTGTGCTTTTTTTGAAGTGTTTAAGAATGCAGTTGCAGGGACGGCAGGAGATTCCTCATCCGAATCTCTAAAGAATCAGGATATTCAACTCTCACAGAGTGGATTCAGCTCGGAAATCTCCCTCCCACCACTCCTCTTCGTCGTTCCCAATCCCCACATTTTACGTACGTACTCCTCATCATCCCTAAATCTAAATCCCCTTTGCCCCCACCACAATTAAACTAATTCAATTATCCATATTTTTCTAATAGCGTTTTTCCCACCTGTCCCTGAAGTGTCACCGGGTCTCGAGCCACTCGTGGACATTGAGTCCATTTTCATTCAGAGACGTCGGGAGCCAATTGAGATTACTCTGGCCATTGACGTGAACAATCGCTACGACGTTCTCAATCCATTTGGAGAGCGAATTTATTTTGCTGGAGAGAAAACTAAATGTTGTAGCTGGAATTGTCTGGCTCAAAATCGTCCATTTGTTCTCAGTCTATTCGATTGTTTCGGTCGAGTTGTGCTCACTGTGGAGCGGAAACGAAATAGTCGTCTTTGCTGTTGGGGCTCGCATTTGGCTGGCAGTGTGAGTTTTTTTTATACACATTTTATAATCGCTTCACATCAAACAGAGTTAAAATACAAAATAATATCACTAGTGAAAATAAAATATGTGTAAATAAATTGAACAATTGTCAATTTTTTTTTTTTAATATGTGGATGTGAAGGAAGTGACGGTAGAATTGGCTGCAGATTCCAAGGTCCTTGGTGAAGTGAAACAGAAACTGGGTTTCTGTCAACTCAGATATAAAGTGTATCGGGAGTCCTCGCTCATCATGGCCATTTCCGGTCCGACTTGTGGGGCCGAGTGTTACTATTGTGTTCGGATCTGTAACGCGGATTTCCCATTCAATATTTCCCATGTCAAAGAGAAAACAGAGGAGTTGACGAAAGTGGTGGGGAATATTTATCGAAATTATATTCCCAAAGCGTATAATGCGAGTGCTTTCACTTTTGGTATAGAATTCGTTCAAAAGGATTTGGATCCCGCTCTCAAAGCTCTTCTTCTCGGTGCTGTTTTTTGTGTCGTACGTTCCGTCCAATAACGACTAAATAATTCTTTTTGTTTTCACCAAAAATCTTGACAAAAAGAAAAAAACATCATTTCTTAAAAGAGTCTGATTTCTATATTTTCGACAGGATTTTTCGTATTATGAAAATGAGGGATGCTGCAATTCCAGCGTGTGTCTCTGGATATTTATTTTAATGATAGTCGGAATTGTCATTGCTTTAATCGTATTTTTTAAAGTTTTCAAAGTTTTTGGTTATTACCACTAGAATATACTGTTAATTGTAATAAAACAACATTTTTTACAACCTAAATATCCGAAAAATCCCCATTTTTTTTTGACCAATTTGATCATACAAAATCCGCTAAAAACTTTGGACCGCCGCAGGATCCTTTTGACTTTTTTGTTTAATTTCTAAAGATTTATTCGAATGGAGAGTGGGCGAGTTGGGACGTGAAGACGGTTTTCCCCTCGTCATTGGCACACCAAACGAAAGGAACTCGACCTTCGTAACCTGAACGTTTCTCCTTGAGCCAGCTGACGCGCTCATCAATGTGCTCAAAACATTCTCTGGGTGAGCGTCTAGAAATCCTTGGAATTTGTCGGCGGGTAAGGACGTCAGATTATTCGTATTCAACTCCAAATCCATGGCTCTTCTGCTGCTTCCACTGCCATTGATTTTATCATCTGTACTGTTGTTGTTGTTGTTCAAATCGAGACCGAAACCAAACCAGTTCAAATGAAACGAGTCCTGAGTCAATTTATTGGAATTGAGGGAGATTTTGAGTTCTGCTTGATTGCTGTTGTCATGATGAAATAAGAGAGCATTTCCCTCCAATTCCTCCATCTCATTCACCATGAAATGGAGGACGGAGAGTTTTTGATAGTGTTTGAACTGCCCACCACCCAATCACTCCACTTTACTATAAATAATACTGATTGTTTCAAGCTCTGTGAGGGCAGCGAGACCCGGAAGGAATTCCACTCCCATCATCATCATCATCATCATCCACAACATTTATCGAGGTCCCTGTCACATAAGTATTTCCCATGGAGAATGCGGTCATTTTATTGGGAAATTAATAGGAAAATTGGAGATAGTCCGAGAAGGACAATTCATTGACATGACGGAGGGATTTAAATACTCGCGGGATAGATTCTTCAGTCACTTCCCTCCACAAGAAAATCACATTGCCCTTTTTCTCCTTGTTTTGTTCGTAGATGTTGCAGGTGCATGGGACTATTTCCTGCGCTGGGAAATGCAAATGTACTATAAACTTAAAAACGGTTAAATTATCATAGAATTATACTCAGTTCCTTAGCGGATTAGTTAAATGGTTATTTGAATTAAAAAACTCACTTGCTTTACCCTGAACGACATTCAAATGATGAGCAGCAATGAATGCGAACAAAATACAAGAAAGGATTGAATGCTCCATCATTTCCCCCAATGGAAGTGTGTGGAGGAAGAAGAAAATTAAGAAATTTCAACACTTTCAATTTCAATTCGATTTCGCAGACAGATGTAAACTGTGACTTGTATCTGTGGAGTCGGAAAGATGTTTGAATTGGGCATCTCTTCACAATTCATTATTTTTTTTGGCTTGAAAGTAGTTGAAAGAAGGATAGGATGAACATGAACTTTTTTCACATGAGGCAAAACATAGCCATAAAATCCGGATTTTTACCACACTAACAGAAAGCATCAAAAAAGAAAAGAACCAGCTTTGAAATGAGAATTACCGATACAATATAAAGATTTTTGAACTGACAATGAGCCCATAAGTTTTACATTTCAGTTCTCTGTTTTAATGTAATGAAATTTAATTGGGCTTGTTTAAATCCAAAATCCAAAACCCCAAAACCCAAAAACATTCACTGTGTACTATACAATATTTAGTAAAAACATTGGAAAGAAATCAAAAAGTGTTCGAAGCCCAGTAGAAAACTAAAAAAAGTACGCGTCAGGAAACTATCAAGGACTTTTTCCTCGACAATTGACTCTTGGTAATAAATATCCAAGCTCTAAAAATCCTCATGTTCAAACCGATGAATTCAAGTTGGATTTCAAATCCCAAGTTCCCGATTGCAGTAACAACTAAAAAAATAGTGGGGGGGGGAACACACAGTAAACAGCAGTCCCAAAGTTTACCGTACACACAGAGACGACAGATGACAGACAAAGACAGAGGTAAACACGGATATACACAGACAAAGTAAACATGTGAAGCACACATGAGAATACAAAATGTCCGTCTCTTTCCAAATCCCAAATATCGTATAGGTACAAAATACCAAATTGAGGATTCTGACGCTCAGTCAATTTGCAAGTTGCAACAGTCGGAATTTTTGGATACACAAATACAAATGTACAGAATACAGATATATATGGATGAGAGAGTTTTTTGGCAGAGCATAACGGAAAGAATTCCCTGGTGGAGGCTGCTGAATACATAGTAAATGCTAATGCTAATGCGGATCCATTTCCATTGGATTCGTCCTTTTCCTCTTTTCCTCTGGATTTGAGATTGTGTGGATACGGATGCTTTGTCTTTAGCTGTAAAACTACATATATGCAAGCTCTCATGTCCTGGTCTTTACCGATGGCAGTCTGGTCACAGGAGATTCGGAATCCGAGTCACACAACCAAAACCAGTACGAAAACGAAAAGGAAAACGAAAACGAGATGGAGAGGAAATCTTTCTCCAAAGGGCTTTCCATTGCCATTGCCGTTGCGATTGCCATCCTCTGCTGCAAACTGCAAAACTCTGTCCTTTATAAGGGATTTCCCTGTATAATTTAGCATTGGCTATATATCCATGTGTGTAAATCCTCAGAGGGAGTTAATACGAGTGTATTTTGAGAGAAAGGGAGCGTCAGAGGAAGAGAGAGAGAGAGGGAGATCGTAAATCGTGAGTTCCGCCTTTGTTGGATTTACCAAATGGATTTATGTGAATGCATTGCCCTATTTGCACAGCCAGCTACTAAACTAACTCCAAAATTTCTTTCTTTCTCTCTTTCTCCTTTCTCCAAAATTCAGACAAGTTCAGTTGTAACCCAAATCAGCTTCCACACCGAAAACATATTCCTTTTTTCTTACCCTTTTCTCAATCCTCAATTCTCTTCCATTTTTTTATTCCTTCTCTTCACATTTCAAATACCGGCTCAAAACTTGAATTCGAATTTGGATTTTTGGATCCTCCTCTAGGAAAATGTACGTTTTCTCTCTCTCTCGAAGAACTGCTGGGAGAAAATGATGGGAAATCTTCAGTGAAAGGGGAAAATTCTGTGTTTTCGTGATGAATTAGACTAGGACTTAGAATTCCTCGCGAGACTCAGGAAATGAGCCAATTATAGATTCCACGATTAGAATCCCTGAAATCAGAAGATCCAGGATAAACAAATTATCGGGAGGAATCATTGGATGATATTGATTATGATTGTGTGGAGGAAACGGCAGGGTCAACTTTCGTGTTTTGAGTCTGTCCGCTTTGGCTTTAAAAAATGTCATTACATATACAGAATGAAATCAAGGCTTTGGGACGATCCAGAGGAAGAAATGAATTACTATATCGTATACTTATGTATGTATTCAGTGTTAAAATTCACGGAGGATTTTCTGTATCATTGTTGTTCATTGTTGCGTGGATTTAATTGAGTTTAGAGCTGTGTAGTAGAATTTAAAATAATACATAATAATAATTGTAATGTTGTTTTGATGAGGGGTTGAAGATTGAAAAGACAGACAGAGTATGAATTTCCACGGCTTTTTAAACCCGCAGTTTCCCATCCATTTCCTAGCAGAGAGAGTGAGTTGATAGTTGTGATCGTATTTTAATTATTGTGATGAAGTGAGGAAACGACGAAATAAACGATATGGGAAATCAAACGGAAAAACAAACAAAATGAGAACAAATTCCAGTTCCTCACGATTAGTTTGTTTTTATTATTACAACTCACAAAAAATTGTCCCGCTCGTCAATCAAAATCATTAGCACACGGTTCATGTTTTGGAGTCGTAGTTCATTTATGGATGAAATGTTACTAAAAATATTCCCCGTGTTAAAAATGTAAGCGTCATGAGCTGAAGCTTGTTGAAAAAAGCAATGCGGGATTTCTATTATAAGTATTGCTATGAAATGGCATGATATTATAGTCAGCAGTGCAGTGTCTGTCCATTTAAAAATTTGTTTGTGATGATTAAATGAGCAATCTTAAGGCCGTCTAAAAATTGCTACTGGCTGAACTGAATGAAATGAAATGAAAGCCCATGATGTTTGTTTTTATCTTGTTGCTGAATGATGACATTTCGTGTGATCGTTGGTCTCTTCATTGCGCAACATCATTTATTTGATTGTACATACATTTTCATACGATTGAAGTTCAAGGTACTCGACGCTTCGAGATAACTTTTAATTGGGAATCCGATTCTTGTGAAACACCCTTCATATATTTCAAATACATGCATATTGTCCTACTAATTAATTAATTATTTACTTTGATAAGCTCCCAATCAGATGTATCATATTACCGAAGGTTAATATGTGCGTAACTGCGTAAGTTAAAAACATTTGTGGTATGTTCAAATGTGAATTAGTCACAGCTCATACTTCATACGAGGTTGTTCACGCTGCATTTAGCAAAAGTATGATGGGAATAGGATAGAACAAAATTTTTTTTTTTTTCAATGTAATGTCCTTTCAACAAAATACATTGTTCCCAACGGTATTCCAATTGGTGAATACCATAAGAAAAAAAATCATTTTGTTTTGAGTGGAAAAACGTCGCGACGGCTGACTTGAGTTCATCATCAGTTGTGAATCTCTTTCCCTTGAGATCTTCCTTTAATTCTGGAAACAGGTGGTAGTCGGAGGGGGCCAGGTCCGGAGAATAGGGGGGATGAGACATTTTTCCAAATTCGTATTTGATCATGGCGTCGACGGAGGCCGGTGCCCCATGAACGCGAGCGTTGACATGCAAAATGACCCATTGGGTGTTTCGTTTCCCCCGACGTTTCTTCCTAATGGCAGCTCGTAATTTCCCCACAGTCTCTGCATACTGAGCACTAGTTATTGTGGTCTTGGGTGGTAGGTAGTCGACCAACAGGATTCCGTCCATGTCCCAGAAAACGGTGGCCATGACCTTTCCGGCTGAGATTTGAAATTTCGCCCGTTCTCCAGGTTTCTCACCTGGCCACCGCCACTCCTTGGAGGCCTCCCTGGACTCGGGGTCGTAATAATGTACCCAAGTCTCGTCCCCAGTGATGACACGAGAAAAGTAGTCCGGGTCGTCGTAGAGGCGCTACAGATTCCACTCGCAAAATTGCACTCGATTTCTCTTCTGCTCCGCCGTCAGAAATTTCGGCACCCAAAGATAAACAAGTTTCCTCACACCAAGATGATCGTGGAGAATTTTTTCAACTGACCCAATCGAAATCCCCGTTTCGTCAGCT
>JAIUND010000841.1:0-50329 GCA_034699125.1 Gisinianus flammeolus | reverse complement strand
TTTGTGGACTTTGATGTGTGAGATGGTTCATTTCGGAATTCCAAGTCTGGCACTTGCAACTCTGACCGATGTGTTGGAGTCGCGCCCGTAAGTTACCGCGCCTCCCGTGCTGACTATCTTGGTCGCCTGTGACCAACTACGAGTACTTGGTCACTTGACACCATGTCGATGTTGTCGGTCATAGTCTGCCACAACTTGGTATGTATAACGTTTTTTTGTGAACTATCCACAAGAACTGCAACAACTTTTGTTTTCGAAAATTTTGCTGTTGTTTTGTAAAACTGTACAAGCTTTTTTCGAGGCTCTCTCGCAATTTTGGTGGTATTTTTTTGTTTTAACTAATTGACTATTACAACCTATTTTTTAATTAAAGTAAAGAAGTTGAACTTTTTCAGTCAAATTTAAAAAATTTAAAATTCCCGCGCGTATTCAAGAAACTACCATCGGAAAATACTGGGACACCTACTAGAAGGGAAATAAATGTGTGGAAGAAGAAGAAGACGGAGAAGAGTGCAGTGCTGAACCCAATTTGAAAGGGTTGTCGAGATTTTACCGTCATGTGATGGATGGAAAACGATGGAAAATCTACACTCACCACTATTTTATATTTATTTAAGAAAAATAATAGGAAATGTCAATAATAAATTGAGGATTTGACTTTTATCGTAATGGTCTGTTTGAGGTTAGGTGAGGAGATGAGTGTAAAGTAATGTGTAAAGTGGGGAGAGACTATAATATAATAATATATAATATAGCGAGTATTAGGGAATCGAGAAGACGAAGAAATGAGAGAAGTGAGAACCCATTATGATGAATAGCAAGAGGTTGGTTGGACAAAGTGGATCCTCGACTATAGGGAATAATAAGATATCCGTGTGTATAGAATAGAATAGAGAAGATAAAGTAATATGAATGTGAAGATGAAGATGATGTGTAAGCATACATAACATAACATAAGCTCAAGTAATAAGTAATAAGCAGTATGTATCTGAAGAAGAACGAGCATAGACGACGGACGGACGAAGGAACGATGCGTTGGGAAAAGGTGCTCATCCAATATAAAAATCATGGGTCGAGTAATAAATAAATGTTTAAGTGGCCAAGTGTTAAAGACTCCTTTGCAAATATTTAAATTAGTTACAGAGAGGGTAAATAGATAGGTGTTGCTAGGATAATCATCCCATGGCCATTTTTCAATCAGATTCCCCTG
This sequence comes from Gisinianus flammeolus, assembly GCA_034699125.1. NCBI lineage: Eukaryota > Metazoa > Arthropoda > Collembola > Symphypleona > Katiannidae > Gisinianus > Gisinianus flammeolus. The sequence continues at coordinate 49,119 of JAIUND010000841.1, read as the reverse complement.
TCAAATCTTATCGCTTTTTCCATGCTCTCTCTCTCTCCCAGTCAGAGCTTCACCTTAAATTGGTTCTTCTTCTTTCCTTTTCCCCTCTCAACTTTACACCTTATCCTCTTGTTGGTATCTATTGGTATGTATACATTATGAAGATTATTATTATTATTATTAGTATCACTGTGAGATGAGAAAGGAAAGGGCTATGACTATAAACTATAACATATCTATCGCTCGACCTATTGCAATTGAAATTGGAAGTTCTGGAACATGATCTTTCTATTCTCTGGCATTGTGTGTACTGTGGAACTGATTGTACACACAAACACAACTCCACAATATCTCTGCATGTAGGCATTGTAACATCCCTCATCGATGAGTTAAAGCGTTTTTAGTCGTGAGTTGAATCTGTTGTTGAGAGGTAGCCAATTAATGTCCCACTCCACTCCACAGAGAGAGATAGAGAAAGAGAGAGAGACTCGGGATTTTAGCTGTCATATCTTGGTGTTGGTTACCATTTCAAATGGGGAATATTCTTCATATATGTTAATGTACAGATATGTCCGTCCGTCCGTCCGTCCGAGTAGGTGCATTTATTGTTAGTGCAGAGACGGATGTCGGAGATGCTCTGACTCTCCGTATCAACATCAATAATCGACACGCCATGACATATTTTATGTGATAGTACCGAGTACGAGACGAACGAACGAGTTCCCACAGACAGACAGACAAACAGAGCAATGCAGTGTAGTGCTTCATCTGAATCTGAACAAATCTCTAGACTTTTCCTCCCGTCCGTCCGTCCGTCCGTCCGTCCATTCAAAGGTTGTGGGTTATTATTCTGGTCATATAGTATTTTCCTCATGGGTGAGGAGTCACTTGAATTGTGACTGCATGACCCCATCGATATATGATAATAATAAATAATTATAAGAATATTAAAAGTTCATGGTGTCGCAGTTTAGTGGGGGGAGGTGAAGTTGGGGGGGGGGGGTCATCATGTAGATTTAATAAGAATGATAATAATGGTATTGGTAGACAAGGAGGAGGCAGGCAGGTTACGAACGGATAATAATAATAACAAGATGAGATATGGAAAATAATAGATATTTTTGTCTTCATGTCTTCAAGACGAGAAAAAGGTTGGGAGCAGCAGGTGTTGGTTTTATTGTTGGTTATAAAAATATAAAATATATTATGCTACTCTGAAGGAAGGATCGTTTGTGTTTGTGTTTGTGTGATGGTGTTTCATTCCTCTTTCTTCTCCTTCTTCTTAGTTGGTTTGTTTTTTCCAACTCTTTCAACCATTTTTTCTAATCTAGAAAAGTTATTTGTGCACGTGCGTTCTCTGGTTCTGGTTCTTTCTCTTTCTCTCTCTCCCCGTCTCTTTGCATTATGAGACTTTAAGTAGTTTGTCTATTAAGTAAGTGGGAGCGAAAGACTCTTACTTACTTACTAAACTAATAATTGCTGTTGTTCGTATGTCATGTTTAAAGGCAATGGGGGTTGTCCATTGGGTTGGTTCCTTCCTCTCTCTTTTCTCTCTCTCTTCCTCGCTATCCCTCGCATACTTTATAGTTTATGTTCCAAAACTCATCTCCATCTCCATTTGGAATCTGTATCTGTGTCCATATGTCTATATCATCATGATCATCATATAGCTAATAGCTATGTGCATATCCAGGCAGAAACAATTATTATTCTCACGTCTCAAGTCTCTCTCTCTCTCTCTCTCTCTCTCTCTTGTTCTCTCTCTTGTTCTCTCCTTCTCTTGTATGTGTATGTGTAACCACAAACAGAAAACCCTACGACGACAAGCAACACAAAACATACTAAAATTGTAAGAAAAGAGCCAGCACCAACACTAAACCATTTGTAGATATTTGTAGTTGAAACCCATGAAACATGAAAGTCAAATAGGAGGAACGAACGGACCATCGCAGTTCATTCTCTCTGTCTCTCTCTCTCTCTCGACATAGTCATTCCCATTCTCTCGCTTTGGTCCTGTAATTGCACTTTCTTTTAGTTTGTAGTCGCATAATGTTGTAGACGTATGGATTTCATTTCAGTTACGAATATTACACAAACTACAGAAACAACTGGGAGCAAGGAAGATGCGAACAAAACAACGAGTGTGAGGTATAGAGATGAAGAAGAAGAAGTTGTAAGTGGGGGGAAAGGGGTGGGGAGGGAGGGAGGGATGGATGGGGGAGGGGATATGGAAACGAAAGAACAAGTAATTAAGAAATTTTTTTATTATCCTTGAAATGTTTATGTGTTGCTCGACTCTTGACAAAGGCGTTAAATTGGTGTACACGAATCCATTCCACTCCTGCATGCCTCAATTACACAATTGCTTTTAAGGGCCAATTGACCACAACTTGTTGAGGATCCTCTCTCTCTCTCTCTCTCTCTCTCTCTCTCTCTCTTCTACAAACTCCTCCAATCCTTCTGTCCTTTTCTTCCCTCTCTTTGTTTCTCTCTCTTTCTCTCTCTCTCCGTCTTGTAACTAAATACCTGCAGCAGTGCAATATATTTTCTAGTAATCCTAAATACCCAAATACTCGAATTCTCGAATTCTCGAATAGCAAATGGTTAAATGGGGGGGAATTCTCACCCCGAAGAATGGACTGAATGGACTGTGGTGGGGAGCAGGGAATGCAATGACAATGACAATGAGAGTGCATATTTTAACCAACTCCACGTTTGGTTAAATCATTCCAATAATTACACAATTAGTAATCAAATTGTTGGATGAGGATTTAGAGATTTGAGATTCCCATTTCTTGTGCATGCGGATACAAAGGAATTTGAGGAGATTCTCTCTCGGATCATCTTGATGCTCGGACTCACAAAAATAAGGAGAACAAGTAGACGAGGAGAATGATGCGGAGGAGGAAGAGAAGGAAGAAAAGGAAGAAAAGGAGGAGGAGGAGGACGGTATTTAATTGAATTCCATTGGAAATTGGACAAGTAAAGAGAAAGAGAAAGAGAGATGACTATCAGATATACTTTACAGGTGGTAATTATAAAACTTTTTTCCCCGTATTGTGTAAGGACATAACCTTTTCGATCCTCTGATTTCATCTTTCCTTCTTAACTCAACAACAATTGTTGTTACCCATGTCGACATTCCTCGGCCCAAGCTATCCAACACACATGCAAACACACACACACTCTCTCTCTTTCTCTCTCTCTCTCTCTCTCTCTCTTAATATAGATGGATCCATGTACATTTCTTCACAGAACCCATCTCCACTCTCTATGAAATAACCCCAAATCCCTCGTTCTCGTTCTCGTCCTTTTCTTATTCTTATATCTGTATATGCTCTGGCTGGCCCACGCACACAATTTCAATTTGAATTTTAAATGTACACAGTCTGTCTGTAGTTTGTATATATAGGAAAGTTGTGTGTGAGTTTTGGTGGTGGGGGGAGAGAGAGAGAGAGAAAGAGAGAGAGAGAGAGAGAGAACCCTTAAGAGACTCACAATGGAATTAGACCCAACAACATTTACAACTACATACACGTTTACCATGAGCAATATATCTGTAGTTGGTGGATAGTGATAGCCACAGCCGAAAGTTAGTTTTAGAAGATATCAGCTCCAACATTGCAGGCAAGAGCCTCCGGATAAGAACAAGAACACATACCTACAGATACATTTACATTTACATTACATGCATGTACAAATGTACATATAGGTTGGTTACCTCATTGTTAGGAGACCTCCTCTCAAATACAAGAAGAAAAAGGGAAAAAAGAAAATCTTGAACAAATAATATCTATTACATAATAGACTTAAATTAGGATTACCATTACGGAGAGAGAGAGAGAGAGAACGTGTAGATATATGAAACATCGTTTGAAGCCAAGTTTATTCTCTCCCTTTCTTCCTTTCTTTCTCTGTGTGGTTGTGTAGAGAAGTTGGAGTTGGATTGGACCACCGAGAGTAGTAAAGACTTTCAATCTTTCTTATATATTTCGATTACAATTTGATGATAATTCTGGAGGAAAATAATCCGTGTAAAGTGTGTAAATGTTATCAATTATGATTAAATGGTAAATAAATGGTGTGGAGGGTTAAAAGGATAGAAAGTGAGTGAGCGAGCGAGTCGGCTTAAGTCGGAGCGGCAGTTCCATTGTTCCTTGATTGAACAACAAAAGAAGCGGAAAGAGAGAGAGAGAAAGAGAGTATTCCTTGACTGGCTTGTCCCTCACTATGTCTAATATACAATACATGTATGTAATGGGGAGGTATAGAGTATGGGTGCATATACATATTATGTATACAACGTATACTATACATTGCATTGCATTGCATTGCATGGGAGGAATGATAAGTCAAAATTACATGGCATATTATTCTCAGTCATTAGAACAACAATACCCCAAACAACCAAACAACAAGGAAACACACCACTCACCTCTCTCTCTCTCTCTCTCTCTCTCTCTCTCTCTCTCTATTCTCTTCTCTTCTCTCTCTCTCCTACTTACTACACACAACATGATAATAATATATGATGATGATAATGATAATAATGATAATATTATCACAAACCCAGGCCGAGCTGTCTCTACACACTCGCTTCTTTCCCTCTTTCTTTCAAGATCATACATAATAATAATGGCAGCCCAATCTCTCTCTTTCTCTCCTACCGCTACTCTCTTCAAGCATGATGATGATCACAAGTTAGTTGAAAACTCTGCGGATTCGGACATTGTGATTCAGAATGTCCCATGTCAATATAAATATAAATGGGCGAGTACTCTCAATATTAATATTTTCAGGCCAATAAACCATCATTAATTTCATTTCATTTCATGTCATGTCATAGTAATTATTTCTCTATTGCTAAATGCATGGGATTAGTGAAGACGTGGAGGAGTCTCCACTTCAATTACAATGGAAACTACCTACATAATAAATGTGACAGATGTAACTCCACTAATTACAGACAGATACCAAATACAAATACAAATACAAATACCAAACATCAATAACCAAACAAAACAAAGTCTTGGCCATGTTTTGTTGCGTTTTGTTAAATGCTACAATCTGACTATCTGTAAAACGAGTGTACGCGGTTCCCAATGATGCTACATAATTTACGATTGAGCACTGCATTAAGTTGTAAGTGTAGTTAAGTAGTTTGGAGAGAACACACGAAACAGGCTGTCCGTCAGTCAGTCAGTTCAGTGGTGATAAATTGAAAAGAGTTTTTCGGCTCACGCTTGAACTTTCCAAGCAAATTGTACGTAAGTATTCGTATAATGTAATGGAGAGCCAGATTATCAGGGCCAACGTTGTGCTCGTATGTACACTTTACACTTACAATTAGTTTACACAAACCAATTCAAGTTCAAGACTCAAACCATCTTCGCAGTTGATACACAAAGAGTTCTCTCTCTCCTCTCTCTCTCTCTCTCGCTCTCGCACTAGAACAAAAAGTTGTGGATGAAGATGAAAAAGAGCATGAGCAACTGTTTGCCATAATAATAATAATAATAATAAGCATTATAATAAATGGACGAGGGAGCAAAAAGCGGAAAAGTCAGAGGAAATAGCAAATAGAAAAGGGAATGAGGAACGAAGAGGGGAAGAGAGGAATAAGAGAGGAAGAGAGGGGAGGGAGGGGAGAAGCTGAGAAATATGGAATATTTGTAATCAATCTGTATTGCAGTGCTATATGTGCTGTGAATGATCCATCGGAAGACGTTTTAAAAGAGTTAAGTGCGCTCTCAATTAAACAATCAACATGATGATGAGCAACAACTTTGGTCGGCTCTCGATGATAATTTTTTCGTGTGTATTTTGGAGTCACTTTAAAAATTCTACTGGGACTTGTTGAAGGCTCTCAGTTGAGGGGAAAGCATCTGGTCAATCTCCGTCCATTCCAACATGCACGGAGTAGCTACTTACACATGGGTGGAAAGTGAATCTGCATAGAGGAGCAGATGAATATAGAATATGAACTCCATGAACAGCCACTTGCACGATTCTTCACAGTCACCACAGATATGTACAATGTACATAAGATAGATTAACTATGTACAGAAAATGTAGATTCCCATTCCCAGCATATTTGACTGGGAATATAACAGCAATTCCAGATTATCTTCTGTAGAACTAGAACGTTTTCCTCCGTTATTTGCTGTGAGTTACACAAGTGTGTCTAATATGTGTGTGTGTGTGTGAGAGGAGGATTGGGACTGAAACGAAGAGATCTAAAGATCTAAAGATGTTTCCCCGTTTAAACTCTCATCAACCTCTTTTAGTGAATCCTTTCCAAATGATAAAAATGTAACCTCTCTGCTGACCTGAGCAATTAACTCGCTCTCGCTCTCTCTCTCTTCTTCCTCTCTCTGTCTGTTCTGTACGGACGGAGAGTAGATGAGAGGGGATGTGGTAAATATACAGATATAAATATAAATATTATCTACATGTCCCTTACAAGATCTCTTTTCGATGAAATGAATCATTGAATTTGACGTCGTTGGCGTTGGCGTTGGAGTTGGATGTGAAATTGTTCCTTCTCCGTCTTCTTCGTCGTGTATTAAGTGTGTAATCTAATATCTAATATAAAATATATCCGTGGAGGAGAGTTTAGGAGAGTGAATGTGAATGTGAATAGTAAAGGAGGAGGAAGGGGAAAATCCAGTTCAACTCGCTTGTCGTCCTCTTTCTTTCTCTCTCTCTCCGACGACTAAATGTTGGGATTTGTTGGTTGAGTTGAAGCAATTAATAATGGGAGCTCGAGGAGGAATCCAGCGTCACTTTTTCACCCGGCCCGTAATTTGAGAAAAGTCTACTTATAACGTATACCCAACTAAACTAAACAAAACTAAACAACGCAACCACAACCACAACCACAACGAACCATTCCAATGTGATTCCAATGATTCTCGTCGTCGACGACTAGAAATGGAAACTCTCCTCTGGTTTTTCTAATGCATTTCATGGACCATTTAAGCGGTAGGCAGAGCCAGCAAGAGGAACCACCATAATAGAATAGTTAAATAGTTATACATCCAACACTCGTCCGTCCGTCCGTCCGTCCGTCCGTCCGTCCGTCCGTCCACCTCCAACTTTTACGTGGTTGAAACAAAAACCTGGATGAAAATCATACACAGCAGAGCACAAGTGGAAATTTACAAATAGAATAACTCAGAAAAATACGGATACGCACGTTAAAATGGACGGAACGAACGAAAATGAATGACCGAATGTGTTTTGTGTGGGGAGGAATGAAATGAGATCATGTGACATTGACTTGGCCAGGAAAGTCAAGAGCTGTATCTAGAATTCTAGAATGTAGAACAATACAGAATAATGGGGAATGGGGAATGGGCATCTCCATCCATCACACATCACATTTCATTAGATTCCACGTTTCCTTGAGCATTCCCTTCAATTCACATTTCAACGTGAATTTTCATTCCGGATTTGTTTAAGATGGAAAGAAAGGGAAAAGAGAAGAAAGAAGAACATGAAATGAAATGAAGGAACGACAGATAAAAACGGAGAAAGGAAAAAGATGGTGGACCAAGATTTGGAAAGTGAAGAGATCTGAACTGGAGTCACATTTGGAGCGAATCGGAGAGACAATGGGACAAGTGAGTATCGTTTCCTCGGACTGCTTGCTTATCACCATCACATGAATAGCCTATAAGAGAGAGAGAGAGAGAAAGAGAGAGAGAGGATGAAGAGTCATTGCATGGGAATCATATCTGATATCCCAAGGATGGATGGATGGATGGATGGATCATGATCCTCGGTGGAGTGTCGAGTCTATTCTACACACATGATATTATTATTACAATCATTATTATTATTGTTGGGATGTGTAGTAAGTAGGATGTGATTAGCTGAAGAGGATAAATGGTCACATGTCCAACTCCAAACTCCAAACTCCACTGCCTCTCCTGCCTGCCTGCCTGCCTTCTCCAACTATTACTGTCACTATGTACCTCCGTATTTATTCGTCTGTGGTCATAGAGATTCCTATTCATTCTCATATTATGAAATGATATGGATGGAGTTAGAGTTGGAGAGAGGTAGAAGAAGAAGAAGCAGAAAAGTAGAGAGGTAGAGCAGAGCAGAGCCCCCTCCCTGGACAGATAATCATATATCTGAGTGAATATCTTCAATCTTGTTCCCAGTCCACACACTACACTACACACACACACACAGAACAACGAGACCAAGAACGAATGAACGAATGGACGGAGAAGGGAAAAAATAAAAAAAGGATGACACGGGCTTCTGTACTTTACCTCCAGTAATTTTTCATGGCACGACCATTTTTTTCCTTCACCTTTTCCGAGCTACGACAAAGTAGTGGAAATGCATAAGATATGAATATGGATTCATAATAGACTGACAAATGAAATGCATGGCTATGGCCATGGCTATATTATTATATGATGAACATGGATCAATGATGAGATGAGAGGATGAGAGTATGCGAGTATGAGAGTATGAAAGTATGAGAGTAGGACTGGCCGACCAAATGAACCAACCAATCACTTCCATATTGATCAAAGCCACCGATAGTTATTTATTAACATTATTTATTATCTAAGCACATGACAATAATCTCTGGATCCGTTCTTAATCATTTCTTCTCTCTCTCTCTCTCTCTCTCTCTCTCTCTCTCTTTCTCTCTCGGTGGACTGTCTGTCTGACTTTACGTACGTACACTTGATGCGATGCCATAATCATATGAGGATTTGGAAATGCCTATACGGATACAGATGCCTTTACCTACTTATGATTCTTCCATTCCTTTCAGGGCAGCATTTCCTTTGCTATTGGTATTCTCTTGATCATCTTGCTTGAGAGAGGCTCAGCTTTCATCATGAAAAAACTCGATGGGGCTGTCTGGCTGGGGATCATCATGAGAATGAGATGCAATGCCATGCAATGCCATGCCATGCAATGCAATGATGGTCATTTATTGTCAAAGCATGACACATTATTATTATATTATTATGGATTTTTATGCCTCCACTCTCCAACTCACTCATTCACTCACTCGCTCACTCACTCTCCCCACTATACTGATGCCCAGATTTACTTATTGTTAGATGACCATTAAGATAGCAGACGCATATTTCAACTCAACAATACCAAATGAAGACACTGACTGGTTGAGGGAAGCGCATCTCATCTTCATCTTCATCTTCATTCTTCCTTCCATTATCTAGAAATTCGAATTAAAATAGTCCTCCGCATTTCACACGGAGCTCCAATTCTTGGATATTCAATTATTATAAATAATATCTAGGTACGCTTGCAAAATGCACATCGTTGATGTTCGTGTCCAATTATTACTATTGGTGTGAAAAAAAGTCAAGAGGCCCTATAACAAGTGTCCAAAAATTGGGGATAGTTGTTTGCCCTTCCAAATACTTCTCATCTCCGTCTCGCAATGAGAGCATTCATAAATGTTGCCGTAATAATTTTGATTGGCTGGAAGAGAGACACAGACGAGGCCAGGAACAGCAGGAGCAGCAGTTCCCCTCCACTTTTCCACTTTTTCCACTTGAGATCTCATCATCAAACGTATGAATAAATTTTCTTTACTTGTTTTCCCTTTGCCCAAACTCAAAATTCAGAATTCAGGATTCAAACGGTGGGTCTTAAATCTTAAAGTGAAATGAAATGGGGAACTGGAATTGGAGTTGCTGACTGTACAATCGGATATTATCCCTATATTTAGTTGGAGAAAAGGCAGTAACTTTTGTCAAATAAAAGTTGACTCTGTCTAGGTTGACATTGTTGACAATGAGGATGACGATCGGGAACATGAATGAGGAGTTGGTTGAGGATTGAGAAGCGATATAATAATATACCGTGGCCGTCCATAGTTGCTTTCTTATTCTTATTCTTTATTCTCATTCTATCCCCTCTAACAATATTGTATTTATGTCTTGTTCGTGGATCTCGCAATGGTTGATTGACAATAGTTTCCATGCATAATGGAAAATCATTGACTTGTTTATCCGGAACAAATGTCCAACCATGGAAATCACAATCGATAGCACTTCATAAAGTCATAATGGCCATGGCCAAGAGATGAAACTGTAACAAAGCTCTTGGGGCAGCCAGGAACAGCCAACACAACACACAAAAGCACATGCATCCACATATTCGGTATAAGATACCTACGCTATTTAATACCTACACAGATTGTAGGAAGAGGAAAGAAAGTGTGCATGCCTTCATTTCATTCATTCAGTCATTTCACCATATTTTTTTGACTGCCTTTGTGTTCACTTTCCTCAAAAAGTTGTTCCCTTCCCATTGTCATTGTAGTATGGGAACTGGGATTCGACCAGATTCGACCAATAAATAGGAATAATGTACATACAGGAATTTCCATTTATATTTCTATCAGCATTCATCTTGGTTTAGCATTTATTGAGATTGAGACTGGCTAATTTCTGGACTCCAACAGACTTTCTTGTCCAGGGATTTCATTTCACATCCCCTTTTAAATGGTTTCACCATGGATCCTCTATTAAATTATCTACAGCCCAAAAATATTTTCACACTCGGAAAAAGGAGCACGTTTCGTCTGTTCTGCTTGTATGTGGAATTTGCAATCCAATGGCGATTATGAATGAAAAGGAATAGAAATTGAAAGAAAAATGGTATGGATTTGATGATGATGGTGATTATTATTATTATTATTATTTCATGTGCTGGATTTTTGATGGGAAATTGGAAATGGTTAAGCTCCCCATTATATTATTCCCCACTTCTCGAGAGTCTTGTTGATTGTTGATGATCAAGAGAATTTAGTTATTTCCACGCTGTTGAGTTTCTGGACAGTTGAATGCAATATGCATTTTGGGCATATTCGAATGCAGAGAGAGACAGAGAGAGAGAGAGAGTGAGAATGGCCGTCTTATTTCGATTCCTACCTGATATCCCCATTTGCTGTTTGTTTGTGTATATTTCAAGAGTCATAGTCAAGAGCCCGGTGTCTCTTTCCACTTGACAGACCTTGAATTTTGGGAAAAGTCAACGAGGAACGAAATGGTGAAGAGAGAGAGAGAGAACGAGAAAGAGAGAAGTGACTCCTGGGTCGTCCCATGATCCGACTACATATGACGACTTGTCTCCCTCTCCCTTTGGCCCCAAGTCTATCGTTTTTCAATTTGTTAGTTTCACATAATGGCTCCTTCACAGGGACAACGACAACAATGAGTTTAAGTCGTTTTCCGAGTAAGTATTGTTACAATTCTCTGATGGACGACGACGGTGGAATCGTCATTTCATTTCTGTACACACACACTCTCTCTCTCTGTCTCTCTCTTTCTCTGTCAGCCCATTTTCAAGAGTTCTCTCTCTCTCTGCCAAAGCCCAAAAACCAAAAGAACAATCAAAGTCAAAGGCAATCTAGGAAATCTACCACGATCATCATCATCGTTTTCACGGAGCTAACAACCGAACAAAACAGAGTTACTAACGATACAAAAGGCGTACAATATAAGACCAACCAACTTGTATTAAATGTATAATCCACGCGCACCCCAACAACAAACGAGAAAAAGATCACCAGCTCTCTCTCTCTCGTTTTCACCCTCTCTCTCCCTTTCATGCCATATCCCATAACCTTTAGCCCAATCATATTATCACCAACAAACGTTCCATAGGATTATCTCAACAAAAATGTTTTTCTATTCAATGAATATGTGTGTTTTCCATAGCCATTTTCGTTTTATCCTACTGACTACTTACCGTCACCCTCTCTCTCTCTCTCTTTCTCTCTCTCGTCCTCTCTCTCGTCCTCTCACGGACTCCTCTCTTTTTCTCACATTCATGCATACCATACAGATATTTTCTATTTTAAATATACATGTGTAGTTTGTGTATGTACCTTTTGGAAACGGGGAAAACTTGAAATTCAATTTGGGATTCAAAGGGAATCTGTGTATTACAATCATGTGGAATGGTAGACCAACTACTACTCAACCAACCCCCTCCCCCTCCCCTCCCCTCCTTCCCCTCCCTTCACTGCACAATGATAATAACAATAATAGACAACTAATAATAGCAGTAATACTTTTTTCCTCCATTCATTCGTCGTCCACATCCATCCATATGCAGGATTATGCAATATCTCCAACTCCTTTATCTTTATCATAATACACATAGCAGACTTTATACATCTTTTACCTTTTCTCACTCGTATTTTCTTTCTTTATTTATAGTTATTATGAAATTGCGTAAATTTAAGGATATTTAAAGATTTTGTCGGGGGGTGAACGAACATAGTAAAATCCCCATTGTTTTTAAATCGGGGAGAAAGAAAGAAATGTCATCAGATATTTGGAATCTTAAATCTCAAAATCTCAAATGAAATCATTCTGTTTGCCCATGGCAGTTTCAGTTTTTTTTTTGTGAGAAAAAATGTGATTTAATGAAAGTTTAATTGGTGGTGGATTACTTGGGCGATAGAGAGAGATAGAATGAGAGAGAGAGAGGGAGAGAGGAGGAGAAGAGAAGGAGAGAGAGAAGTAATGATGAGGCCATTAGCTCGTAATTTATAGGTGAGTTTCTACACTTGGAATTTTTGCTTCGTGTTCTTATTTATCTGGGACATTTTTATGGGTTGCTTCCCTCCGTCCGTCCGTAACTATATTATCCATCCTCCAGCTAATATACATAAAACTGTTGAGGTTCAAGCATTAAACTACTCCAAGTGTAAGTGTGTAATTCGTATGTAAGTATATTCGTAGGTGCATATGTGATACAGTCAACAGTGTTATACATAGGCTGTAGCCAGGATGGCATAGGATGTCATGTGATGGACGAGCAGAAGTTAAGCATGTATCCATCTGTTTCTGTTTATATGTTCATATGTTTAGGTATATATACGATATATATGTGTGTGTGTGTGTGTATAGGGAAAGGCAGGCAGAACCAAGTGGACGTTTTCGATGGTTTCGAGTGTGAGCCAAGCAAAACAGAGAGAGAGAGAGAGAGAGAGAGAGAGTCAGAGATATTCGGCCACATTCCAGGGCGCAAAAGATGGAAGAAGATGGTTCTGTTCTGTGTGTCTGTGTGTGTGAGAGGAAAAACAAACAACTTCATCGGACAAGCGATTATAGTGGGGGTAACCCATGTTTGTAGATTGTTTCCTTGTAGTCTGTTTCGAGCGAGAGGTAGAATGAGAGAGAGAGAGAGAGAGAGAGGAAGAGGCAAAGCCAATAGCTATCTACTGATGAGGACACATGTAGACACGATTATACGAGACGAGAACTCAACCAAAACCAATGTAGTTACATCGCACTACATTGGAGAATGTCAACTTTCAGTTTCAACTCCGTGGGACGACCAACAACGGTGAGTGCCTGTCTGTCTGTATTCCAATGTGCTTGTATGTATTGGACCCGCTCTCTCTATTTCTCTCTCTCTCTCTCTCTCTCCTTGTTCGTCGTCTAACTGGATTTCTTTCACCTGTGTCAATTATCATTAAAACTCTGTCATCGATATCACAAGCCCGCCCACCATCGAATCAACAACATATAAACCCAACGAAATACCGGCGGAGAGAATGGCATGGGATTCCTCATTCCTCACATACCATCAACAATGAACACCAACACACACAAACATATACACACACACACACACACGATGATGGAACAAATCGGAATTCCTTCCTGTCGCATACCGCAAATGCTCTAATCTAAATTTACACGGGCGGACTTTGATACGGACACACTCACACTCACACTCGCCCTTTTCCCCCAATTACAATTCCATTTTGTATAGGGTTTTGTCTGGTGATGCGATACGATGCGATGGGATCCCTCCGAAGTCCGTCTAATCCCAATCCAATGCCTTCTTTCTCCTTTGACGTATGTATGCAATGGAATGGAGCAGTCAAGTGGAAACCCAACTGAACGAACGGCCGAAAAAGAGCGCAAAGGGCAAAGAGCCAACTTTTGTTATAGTCAAATGTCAAATCAAGAAAAATCAATTATCCTCGGACACGCATATTTATTTTTGCTCTCATTTCCTCACTCGTTCATTTAATCACTCATTCAATCAATCACTCATGTTCACCGCAATGCAATTCTACACTTGATTAATTTCACTTACGAATTAAACTTTGAAAGATTTCTCCAGGAATTCCCGTGGAATTCCAACCCAATTGTATTGTATTATTATTATTATTATTATTCCTCGTCTCATGCATGAAAGATGCTGAAATTGGAGCGGGACACGAGACACTGGACACGGATTGTGATTGTGGGAACAGGAACAGGGTTTTTAAAATATTTAAATATTATTTTCCGTTTCCGTATATTTAGGTACAAAAATAAGGAATTCGAAATCCCGGTTGAGCACAGAAAAATGATTTCTCCGCCATGGAAGCATTATTTTATTTTTTGAAAGAGGGGAAAAGAAAAGAAAAGAAAAGGTGGATTTGACCGACCGGGAAAGTAATAAAAATGTAGATAATTTATGAGGGGAATTTGTAAAGCATGGAGTTAAACATGGATTTAAAATGTTGTTCATTTATTTTTCCAAGTTCCGAGCAATTGAAAAGACATGGTTTTTCCCTTTGGTGTTTGTTGTTCAGTCTCACATCACATCACATCACATCACATGAGTCAGTCAGTCCCCATTCGTTTCGTTTCGTCTGGTTATTGTATGACTTTCTGTCTTCTGTCTCCATTCTCCATCTCCATCTAATCTATTCATGTGTATGTGTTCCTATTCTGTCTCTAAACTCTAAGCGAGTCAGTAAGAGCGAGAGCGAGCGAGCTGAACAAAGTACAAAGTGATGCCGTTTGTAAATAAAGTTGTTGGCTAATAGTAAAGTATTAGTTAATGGGCATGAGATGAGTTTCTGACTGTGTGTGTGTGTGTGTGTGTGTGTGCGTGCGTAATGTGTAATACAAATACAAAATAGAGAATGAATAGAGACATGGATGCGGGTATGTATACAGAATGAGAATGAGGATAAAGAGAGAGGGATATCTACATTCTACACTATGACTAGAAGTAGAAGAGTGAGATGACGAAGTTGGGCTCCTCGGTTTTCCACCCACAGAAAAACAGAGAGGAGGGTTTCAACCAAATGGTTTTGTCACAATAAATTAGTTAGCCGTATCGAGTTTGTCCGTGTTAAATGATTCGAGACGGTCGGAGGAGAACTCTTTTCAACGTTATAATAACACAGCACAGCTCAGCAGTACAGAGAGAGAGAGAGAGAGAGAGAGTGAGAGAACGAGCGAGTCAAAAGTTTTACACAGTCAAAGCCTACAAAAAGGACAAAGACGGACGACGATGAGCATGATGATACATTGCATTAATTTCATAGCACCATTCAAAGAATAAACTACAAACTACAAACCCTGATTGTGAGTGAGTTCATCGAGGAGTCGTTTCATCCACTTCCATTTCATTCATGTTACTCTATCAAATCCCAGTCTATTTCTCTATTTCTCTCTCTCTCTCCAACAAATAATAATAATAATAGTACAAATTTCCACGCTACACCCCTCGCTTGCTCGCTCGCTCACTCGTTCATTCCTTGCTTATTATTATTATTATTATTATTATTATTATTATTATTCAATTTGAATGGCCGTTTTAGTGTACCGTTCTTGGATATCACTCACTCCATTACTTGACAACTCAACCGACGGAGTTTGGAGAAGAAAGAAACAAACAGAGAGAGAGAATGGACTCGAGTCAAAAGTCTATCTGACTGACTCGATTATAATATAATGCGAGCAATAGCAGCAATAGAATCCATTGAAATTACACACATAATAGAAATAATGGACGGACATTCTCTTCATCCACTTTCCCTCGACTCCACTCGACTCAACTCAACTGAACTCCACTCCATCTCTTCTTCATTGACCATGAACATTTGAACATTTGAACATTTGAACATTTGAACATGGTTCCAACTACTTTTTTCTGTCTTTTATCATTTATTCGTTTCGTGGAACTCGCAACTTTGAGAGAGAGAAAGAGAGAGAGAGAGAGAGAGAAAGAGAAAGAGAGAGAGAGAGCATGAAATGATGGACTATCCATTTGAACATGGACATGGGCACAATTAAATTAAAGGACTGGGAACTATTGATGGGTGTCAGTGATGCGTGTAGATTTGGACCGTGCACCTTTGGTTTACTCTCTCTCTGTCTCTCTCTCTCACTCCGTCTGGTTCCGAGTTCGGTTCATTATGAGGACGATGAGGACGATTAGGAGTCTCCAGTGTGTTGAGCATATGTAATAATAAGAAACAAAGTAGGAGCAGGCGGGCAGGCAGGAGCAGCATATAATAAAGTGGAATATCGGTATGTGTAGGACATCCTCCTCTCTTGTACTACATCACCCCATTTTGTTCCTCCTTTTCTTTCCTTTCCTTTTGATTGTTTCCACAGATCTTACACTCGTGGCCATTCCTCACAAGAAGGAGAAGAAGAAGAAGAAGAAGAAGTAGAAGCTGCTCCAGCTCATCCCGGACTATCTTTCGCCCAAGTGATAATTGGTGTGGAGTGTGGAGTGTGCTCTCTGTGTCGAGTGAGTGGGGCTCTGCTTCGCTTCTCTCGCTTTGTTTGTTTTCTTCACTTTTCTTTCATTTACATGGGTTGTCTGTGACGAATAACTTATTCGGAATAAGTGATCCAATGAAATACAAAGTGTATAGATGAAGAAAGAGACTTTTGCCTATCTTAACGAATAATAATATTATCATTATTATGCGTGACATTGCGTGAGTATGTAAATATGATATCATACTCATTATCATTATGAAAGTATTTGGAGAAGAGATTCTCATTTCTCTAGATGATGCGATGCATCTTGCTGTTGTTTGCTGGATTCCCTATTATGAGACAGATCTCTATAAACGGAGGAACGGACAGCTACATGAAATTGTGTTGTGTGTGAGTACATAAATATATCTGTATGTACGATGGTGAATTGGTGAATTGGTGAGTTGGTGAATTGGTGAGTTGGTGAATTGGTGAGAGCAGGTTGAATATTTGTCTGTATATCGTACATGGAATATGATTGTAAAATATGGAATGGCTATATGAAATATCCATGAACGGACAAGACTACATGAGCCACTTATATTTCTAATGGAAACTCATAAATAACTGTGAAGAAAATGATGATGATGCTCCCAAGACGGAGAGAGAGAGAGAGTGAGAGAGAGAAAGAGAGAAATAAAGAGAGGAATAAAGAGAAGAGGAAAGATGAAGAAGACTTTTGAGAATTTGGAAGGAACGTCTAAACTTCTAAACGTTTCACGTTGCGCATGAAAAAAAAATCCCAGCAGGATCACTTTTGGGAACGATTGAAGGTGAGGAACGAAGAGCGTTAATAAACACGTAAGAGTGTCACCATCATGAAATCATGGAAAACATACAGACGGACGGACAGACGGACAGACGGACAGACGGACAGATAGACAGACAGACAGATGGGCAAATAGATAGATACGATAGACATGACCAAATCCAAATCAAACACCAACATCGGAATCGGAATCGGAGGCACATCGATGATGATGCGAATCATGACAATTCCATCTCGACAAGTCCCACGTCCATTCGGAGGAGCAAACGCCGGGGATAATATGTCTCGATAATATTCGCATTATTTTTTGACTATCCATCTGTCTGTATATAAATATATAAATATACAAATCTTATAGGTACAGATATATCTGTATGTACGGATACATTGCTGGTGCTCACGACGGAGCAGCGGCAGCAGCATCCTTTTACTCACATTCCATCCGGCTGGCCTTTACTGAAAACCAGAATATCCATCGATCCGTAATATCCCATTTCCTACTTATTCTTCTTCTTCTTCTTCTTCTGAACATCAAATAAAATTATGACGTATCAACTCGCAATCTTCTCAGCCATATTACATGATCAAATCGCCATGGTGTAGTTGGTAGTTGACCAACGGCAGAATAGGGAACGTCTCTTTCTCTCTTTCCTTTCTCTTTCTCTCTCTCTCTGGCATGTCATTACCCAAAAAGCTATAATAAGAATGAGGGGGGAGAGAGTGAGTGAGGGGGGTGGAGGGGATGAATGAATGGATGGATGGAAATGCCTAATAGTCGCGTGTAATCTTCCCCAATAATGGCTACATATTATATTATAGACGGAATAGACACTATAAGATATCTGTAGATGCGGATTCCAGATATCCCTAAATGATATATAAAGCGAGTTAAAGGGTTCAACCCCACCCCACCCACCCCACACTCCCCCTCCCCTCCCTCCCCGCTTTAGAATTCCCGAGGATTTTCCTCCGTCTTCTCTCATTGTGACTGTGAGCAAAGGAACGAGAGAGAGAGAGAGAAGAGAGAGAGAGAAGAGAGCGAGAGAAGAGAGAGAGAGAAGAGAGCGAGAGAAGAGAGCGAACGAGTAAAAATAGTAATAGTAAAATGGATGATGATGATACGAATTATTTGGGATTTTTCTTCTAGAGCACCGGAAGAGAAGCCGGAAGGAAGTAGAGAAAGAAAGGAAATGACAATTTGGCTCTTTCCCTGGAATTCCCCTCCTGCATTGAGATTATGGCCAACAGAGGAGGAGTCAACTGGATCATATCATTGCCCCTTCTATCTGCTGTATCATCATGCGACCTCTTCTTTTCCCTCCCGCCATCAAATCCCTCTTTCTTTCTTTCTTCTCTCTCTCAACTCCGAATTTCAACTCTGAATCCTCTCATACAGTCCCGGATTCTCCATGCATAAACTAACGCGTGTGTATTTTGGATGCACCATGAAAGTATCATCTGTGCCTGGTTGCCTACACAAACAAAGAGAGAGAGAAAGAGAGAAAGAGAAGAGAGGCACACATACATGCATGTGTAATTCAAGGATATTATCTTAACAATAAATCGAGCAGGAGCAGCAAGTCACTTGAGAAATTCAACTGTCATTACGTGTCTTGTCAACTCCCCTTTAACAAATCTTCCTCCTTTTTACCCAAAATCTGTCCCATTTGTCAACTTCTTACCAGACATTTTTACACCAACTTTTTCAACTGCTGGTTTCCCCCACCACGGACTCTCTCTCTCTCTTTCGCTTCCCCACCCTTATTCCCCCCCATTTTATCTGTATCGTATTCGTTCGTATCCACATTCACCTACACACACACTCACACACACACACACACACACGATATATCTACAAATTGTATGTACTGTATAATAACTCCAATATAATAAGAACACACGCTGCATCATCATAATCATCATCATCCCATCACGTTCCTTTGGGGGGACAAGGAACCCCTTCAACACATTCTTTACTTTTCTCTCTCTCTTTCTCTCTCTCTCCACACAATTTGAGCGAAAAAAGTAAAAAATGTACAAACAAGAAAAAAGCGAGTCTTTGTGTAGGTAATGGGAAATAGGTTGGACAAGTTGAAGTTGAAACAGTTCTCAAGTGTGGAAACATGGGGCAAAAAATGATGATATTTTATGTGCAAAGTAGCTAGACAGAATGAAGGAACGGGCAAGACGAGAGAGAGAGAAAAGAATTGCAAATGCAAGCACCACCAACATCCAGCATATGGCTCGTTACTGGCATACGAAAACGCATTATTTCCCTGTCTTCATCGTTTTCCTTTTCTTCTTCTTCTTTTTGTTCTTCTTCCTTTGCTGTTCTGGGTAAAAGAGGAGAGGATTTTCATTTCATTTCATTTGGTTGGTTGTTTGGTTGGTTGGTTGTTGTGTATCATATCGTATCGTATCGAATTACGGACATGAAACCAAGGGAGGAAATAAGTAGCCATTAAATTATTGCAAAGGAACAGAGCAAATATTGACTTGGACTCGGTCGGTCATTCTCTTCCATTACGACGATGACGATGACGATGACGATGACGACCACGGCGTGTCTCCACATTTCATTTTATGTATCGACTATTAAAAAAGTAGTTGAAATTCTTTACATCTCTTTCCTTCTCCATCATCATAACATATTCGATCATTCCATCTTTCCCATTTTATGCCTCCCTCTCTCTGCCTCTGCCTCTGCCTCTGCCTCTCTCTCTCTCTCTCTCTCTCTCTCTCTCTCTCTCTCTCTCTCTCTCTCTCTCTCTCTCTCTCTCAAACCAAAGAGCGAGGCGAATTATATACATTTTACGAAGGAAATTAAATTTCATTTGGTGAGGTGTGCGTGTGAGTGAGTGAATGAGTGAGTGAGTGCATAACAACAATGTTTGCTTACTCAGTTTCAAACTCTGGCTATTAGTCGAATTTGAATTGGATGTGGAATGAACTCGGAATTTGAATTTTAATCATGTGCATGGCTACATCCACACATACATATTTACACATCATATGATATGTACTTAATATTAACATGCACCCATCGGATACAAGTTCCTCTATTCTCTTTCTCTCTCTCTCTCTCTCGTCTACTTCTACTTACAGTTTACAGGGAACAATGCTTGGTTGTCTTGTTACAAGTTGTGACGTTCACGTCCATTTAATTTACTTATCCAATTTACAAATACAATTAGAACAAGAATCCTGTATATATTATAATTACATTACTCCATCCATCCATCCATCCATATGTACATTACATTACATTTACTACAATATTTACTGGATTTACGGGGTGCAGATTGCAGATACATAAAAGTATCGTAGCTATGTATATGTAATATGTAATAAGTAATAAGTGATATGTATACACATTAAGCAGCCGTTTCATCTGATGGCCAGTTCGTTCTCGTTCTCGTTCCAAACCAAGGAGTTTTTACTAGTTGATTTCGATGATGAGAGGTGCTTTTCCATCCTCCTTTTATTTCCTTGCTCACTCACTCGCTTCTTGCTTGCTTGCTTTTTTGGGGGTTGCTACACATTTGTGTAGTTTGTTGTTCGTAGTTTGTATCGTTTGTAGGAGTAGTTAATTACAATGTGTACATTATATCTGTATGAATGACTGAAATGTGTAATAAAGTGTTGATGGGCTTGTGTATGTGAATGTGTGTTGAGCAGGTTGAGCTGAAAGAGAGAGAAAGAGAGAGAGAAAGAGAGAGAGAGAAAGAGAGAGAATGGGAAGGCAAGTCACTGTTGAATTAAAAACATTAAAACTCCATTCCATTCAAATTCAACATTTCAACTGTGTGTGGATGTGAAGTTTGAAGTTTGTTGGAGGCGGAGAGAATGGAGAATGAGAGAGAGAGAGAGAGAGAGAACGGAGTGTGTGGAAATAAATGGCGTAGGCGGTGGTGGTTATCTATTCTCATCATCTCATGTTCACTATGTAATCATTATCACACGGCTGCCGAAATATTCACTTCCTTCCAAGTCCTCCAACACAATTAAATATCCCATTAAAACTTGTAATTCTCTGTAATGAACAAACTCTGTCCGTCCGTCTGTCTCTCTCTCTCTGCCTCTCTCTCGTTCTCTGTCTGTCTGTATCCATAAGTAAAGTATGAAGTGACTGTGTACACACTGTGCGCCATGGATTTGGCCAAGGTGAGAGATGGAATGGAGTCGACTCCATAAAATAATGCGCGATAACTCGACTACTCGATCCAATATCTCATTTCATATTAAATTACATTACATTTTATACACCTTCATTAAGTGGACAATGAACGATGATGGAGGTGTGTGTGTGTGTATCTGATCATCATCATCATCATCATGATAATCCACGGACTGTGTATAAAATATAGCTACCACTTGGCAGTTTCTATTTAGATTTTTCCCAACTAAAACTCCCCCCTTTAATTCTCTCAATCTACTTGTTCTTGTTGTTGTTGTTTTTTCATAGCCATTTTGGCCTTTGCAGGTTATACACAGCTAGACAGACTTGGAATTGGAATTGGAATTGGAGTGGAATCACTTTCCCACTTTTCCACATCCCATCGCTTACTTTTAATTCCCATTTCATTCGACATACCATGAAAACTTAGACTCGGACTTGAATTCCAATTCCAAACAGCAGCAGCAACACTCAACTCAAACTCAGGATGAGAGAGCGAGAGCGAGAGAGAGAGAGAAGTTCCAGCAGCTATACAACATATAACTGCAGCTACAAATTACAAATTACAAACTACAAACGAGGATGGAAGAATGAATGAATGAAGGATTTGAATTGGAATTGGATGGAAGAGGATCATGAACAAGGCTAATTATAATGATTACCGCTCGGATTTAATAGGATTGATCCTTGATGAATGTGATCTGGGTGGAGATGGAGACCAACCAGCTCAAATACATTAGAGATTAACTCACGATATTAGGACCATTAAACACATTACATATTCTCCACAGTCACACAGTCACATATCCTCACTCCCTCCCTTCTTTTCTCTCTCTCTCTCTCTCTCTCTCTCTTCTCTCCCTCCACCATCAAAATACTACTGCACACTTTGTGAATATCTCCAATCCGGAATCCCTATTCCAATTCCTCTCAAACATGACGGATAAAAATCGTAATAAATAATAACTGTATGAGGGATCGCTCGCTCTCTCGCTCTCTCTCTCTCGTTCTCTCTCTCTCATTCACACTTGAGACCATAACCAATAAAAAAATCCCATAGATAAAATTATAGTTTGTATTTATTTCCTCACCATTTTTCTTCCATTCCATTCCGTTTGCCATATTGGCAAACACAAATACAAAATACATTGCCCATTGATGTTTGTGTTTATATTGGCACTTGGTTGTTTGGTTGGTTGGGGGTGGGATGTTTGGGGTAAATAATGGGGATGCTAATAAATATCGTGGAATTGTGAAAAGAAAGATGGAGAAGGAGGATATGGAATGGAATATGTGTGTGTGTGTGTGTGTGTGTGTGTTTGGTGCCATATAATATGGTGGCCAATCAAGATATAACGAGACTCTCGGGTCCTATTGAATTCCAAACTCCCGAATAACCAACCGTCTTCTCTTTCTCTTCCTTTTCCTTTCAAATGTAGTTTTTCTTGCTCGCATTTCCATTTCCGAATGTCGGTTGATGGATATTTGCTTGATGCACACCTTCACATCCCAATCCAAATCCCAAAACGTTGAACAACAACAACCAACCAAACAAATCTAATAATCATATAAATATCGTCACGAGCACAGGGATTCCGAATGGCGACAGAAAATGTCGTTTCCCTCGCATGTTTACACACACACAGCTACATACGAATATATACGAATCAGAATCAGAATCAGTGCTCGAATTCAAAGAATGAGAAGGAAAATGGGGACTTGGAGAATGAGAAAATAGAAAATGGCAAAAAAGTATCTCAGCTAGAGAAGAACCAATGAATAAATAACCGTTGATCGTATTCCAATTACATTTCTCCAGACCAATGATGGTACTTGCCCTCGCTCTCTCTCTCTCTCTCTCTGTTGCTTGCTTGTTGGGACCACCATCGACACCACCCAAACCGAACAGAGGTCGGGTATCCATGTAAATGCAAATGGCAAATGGTAAATGGTGTTAGTTTTTCTCTTTTCAAGATGGTATGTATAAAGAAAAAGTTGGAGATGGAGAAAGCGAGAGAGAGAGAGAGAGAGAGAATGTGTGTGTGATAAAATATAAAATGTATATGTGTAGATTGTTGTGTTGATGTGGAAGGGGGTGGGGGGAGGGGGGAGGGGTGGGAGGAGAAAGGAGGAGAAAGGAGGAGAGGGAAGAAAGAAAGAAAATCCAAATGTCAACAACTCGGGTGAAGAAAAAGAAAGAGAGAGAGAGAGAAAAGAGTGAATAAAGAGGTGAGTAAATGGAGTGTGACTGAGACGCTCGAGTCTCCAGATTTTATTCTCTCCAGTTCTCCAGTTGGAGAATAAATCGACTGGAGAGGAAATTGCCAACCATTTTGCATTCGGTCTATTTACTCGATTTGTTTGTGTCGCCTCGTTTAGTCCGGGTTTCGTCTTTCGTCTTCGTATTTTTCCTTCTTACTTGCTCGACGACGACGTGTACTCGTCGACTGACTATTGACTATGCATACGATATTAGATGATATTACGATATTACGATATACATACAGCTAATAATAATAATATGTAGTAATAACTATAATAATAATAATGGCATTCAGTCCGTCAGTCCCATGATGCTGCAGTACGTACGATGGAGTGTCATAGATAGATCCTCGTCCTTTCCCCCATTTTCTCTTCTCGTTTACACCGACCGACCGGAATCGAGGAAAGAGAAGAAAATGTGGAAAGGGGAGCCCAAATCCCCGAATCTCCGAATTCCCGAATGCCCGAATCAAGAAACAAACAGAGGAGCGAGAAGAAGACGACCGACGACCGAGGACGGAAGGGAAAAACAAAAACATGTCTTCAAATCTCCACTTGCCAAACTGAAAAACGTCTAAAATAAAATTCCCTCATTACCGGCGTATCAATTGACAAGTGCATTTTGTTTTATACGAATATATTTGTATCGAGTCTATTTGTGACAATGACATTGTCAACAGTTAGGACAATGAAACCGCCTATTTATCATTTAATATCTTATTTACTCGGAACAAGCCAAAGGAATTTCATAGAAAGAGCAGTACTTTACTTAGACGTATTTAGAGATTCCATAGAAAGTTGTATGTAATTATCACAACTATACAAGTCAAGTCAAGGGAAATAAATGGATAAATTAAGGCTCTCTCTTTCTTTCTCCCTCTCGCTCTCTCTCTCCCTCGCTCTCTCTCTCTACTTGTCGGATCTCGTAAAGATGGGAAAAGATGGGCAGTCGTTCATTCATCATTATGATCATTATGATGGCTTATGATCACGATGGTCGTCGTCGTCGTCGTTTACCACTTACTTTGATCATTGAGAGATAAGTTAAAAGTTAGATAAATACTAAATGATGAAAGGGATCAGCATGGCTATTGCTATAATATCTATTAGGTAGATGTAGAAGCCCCATCGGATTGTATCGTCCCCAACATGTTGCTTTACTCCCTATGTAAATGTAAATGTTTGATTTTCTGTTTTGTCCTCTTTCTCGCTCTCTCATTTTCTCATTCTCTCGTTCTCTCGCTCTCTCCTTGGAATATGCAACCATGTAACGAGTCTAACCAAACCAAATAATCAAATAACCAACCGTTCAATTACCTTTAAACTATAACAATGACAAGGCTAATAACATAAAGTCCTCAAAGGTGTGTAGAGAGGAGAGAATAGAGAATAGAGAATGGAGAGGAGAGAGACACGGCAATGATTTGGACTTGGGCTGAGAAATGTGCAGCAGGTATTTGGTGTTTGGTATTTGGGGAGTCGGGAATGGTGAGAGTGAGACAAGTCGTACCTATGGATAGGATAATAATAATAAATACACATCTTTTGAGTACTCATTGAGTTCCTCACTAACTATTCACCATTAAAGATAACTTGACGTTAAAGAGAGAAAAGTAAAGGCCAAAGTATACGGACGATGGATGTACTCGTATGTATATTTGAATGGAGGAGAATAATGGTGGACCATTAAATATAATAATATAATATACATATTTAAGATAGCATATGCAATGGGAATGGGACGGTGACGTCTGTCCGTCCGTTCGTCCCCATGGAGAATACAGGAACACAATGGCGGCTCGCTGTCTATGATAACTCTGAATGTAATTAAGCCATCATTTCATTTCATTATTCGTTATGGTTTTCGTATGGTTTTTGTGGGGGTCTCAGCAGGTCTGAACAGCAATATACTTGGAGGCAGCAGCAGGGGCAGCAACAACATGGTCACCATACATGGACCACTGAATAGCAAACTAATTTTGAATAACACCAACCAACCACTCTTTACATTTACATTTACATTCACCTCCTATTTAAAACACACATACACACACACATATATATATATAAGTATATATAAAGAGAGAGAGAGAGAGACAAATGTCACCGAAACATTTTTTTTCTAAATAGCTATATGTACATGATGACAATACGTTCTACAGGTCTACAGTTCTACACTCTTCAACTCTTCAACGATATGACGAGACTCCACAGTCCCAGTCCCAGTCCACACATGCACTTATCTATATTTTATTATATTATATTTCTGTACACTTTTCTATAGTCATCATCATCATCCACTCGCACAAACCCCTTCAAAGCCGCTGCTAGAAATTTAAATGAAAGAGCAGAAGCCCTATAAAATAAAATATTACGTTTTCAATAGAACTGCGACTCCAAAAGTTAAAGTTTCTTTCACTGTCTCTCATTCTCTCTCTCTCTTACTCTCTCTCTTACTCTCTCTCTCTGTCTCTTCATTTTCTGTGCGTACAGGAATATGAAGCAGAATCAGGACAAGACAGACAGAGCAATCGGAGACAAAACACTTTTTAAATTTTAATTTCATCACGCCGATGGAAGCCTAAGGATTTTCTGTTCCCTTTAATTCTCACCCCTCGCTCCACATGGAAAGGCTACATGACAAATGATGCATTTCCTTGGAATTTTAATGTGAGGAGGATTTTCATCATCAGACTATTTGGATGATTTCATTTTAAATTCAATGGGGGAATGAAAATCGACGAGTACGTGATTTTAGTTGGCTGGATTTCATTGCGTAACAGGAGTTTAAAACAGTGTGTGTATTTAATATGTTATTAGTTTTATTAGAATAGAATGAAAGGAATTTCAGAGTTGGAAATGGATACCGGATCCTGCCCGTCTCTCTCTCTCTCTCTCCCTCCCTCTCTCCTACTCTCTCTCCCTCTCTTTCTGTCTGTCTGTCTGTATCACTTTCCAACTTTAAGCTGTACAATTTCTGTAGAGCTAAACAATTTCTATTTAATGCAACAGAATAATAAAAGAAAACTGGGATGGAGAGAGAAAAGGAAGATTGAATTTCTGTAATTGAATCCGGATTCCGGAGCCAAATGTATTACTTTTTATTATTATTATACAACACGAGTGAGTGAGTGAGTGAATTGTGTGAGTTTTGTGTTATTAGTTTGTTTGTACGGGTGACTATTGGATTTAATTGGTGGAAGAAAAGGAGGGAGAGAGTGCCAGAGTGAGAGTTGTCGAGTATTGGTTTAGCTAATAGAGGTGTAAGGGAATACTCCGACTCCGACTCAGACGACGATGACGACGACGACGACTCCATCACCATCAACCATCCCATGTACAATGGAATAGAATAGAAAGCATACACTCACATTTGGTCGGATACAATTAATATTATAGACAGTTGCGAGTTGCTGTGTGTTTAGAATATATCTGTAGAATATAGAATATAGAATATAGATGGTGGGTTCATTTATACAGGCAACACAAACACAGTACACACACGCATTTCCTCTATGTCCATGAATATGATGAGCAAAATGGGAAAGATCCGACTTGAAAATGGAAGGATTAATAAAATAATATTCTACATGTGTATGTTTGCTTATGATACAGCGAGTGAGAGAGAGAGAGTGAGAGAGAGTAAAAGTAAAAGTAGAGATGTTTTGTAGTGTGGCATGCGTATAGAATATACATACGATAGTCTAAAGTACATGGACTATAGTCAAATGTAAACAAGCCATGGAGGAGACGGAGGGAGAATGAGAATATAAGTATAAGTATACATATACTCTTTCTCTATTCTCTCTATTCTTCATGTTGGTGTACACGTGTAAGGTAAACTGAAAGTTCTTTCGTTGGTTGATTCGTTGGTTCGGAAGAACTAAAAAGGTTTGCGCTTCTTGTGAAAATATTATTTTTCAATTAAGGCCCACAGTTGGCTCTCATAACCAATCTCGAGAAGAAGATTACTACTCCATTAGCCCTTTCGTTTATTAACAGTATCCATTTCCTCGATCCATTCGCATATCAACTGCCATCATCATCTGATTAAAACCTTTATACACCAAACCAAACCAACCCATGAAGCATTTATCCATCGACCAACCAACCAACCGACCCCTTCCTCTTCTTCTTCTTCTTCTTCTTTTATATACTCAGCCTCACCAATTCATTCACATCATCATCAACTTCATCATCATCATCACCATTTCATTCCATTAGATTAAGCCCCATCGTAAATTGTGAATGCATACATACAGATACAAACAAACACAAATGTACATAGAGATATGAGATGAGCAGATATTAGATATGTGACTGACTGCATTATATTCATTATATTATATTTTATATTATATCATACTGTACCTACATCATGACACGTAATTAAATATTTCCTACATCCGCATGTCCCTATATATCAGTATTATATTATTATTATATACCGATATGAATGAACCACCACCAATAATAATCCCTACAAAAATCCACATGCTTATGATGGCAGAGATTGTTTAACTATTGAACCAACTAAGTACATATATAACATGTTATATACTCTACATCCAAGTTTTGAAAACTCTTTCAATTCACCCAGTTGAGTTTGAGTTCCATTCGACAGAGCACTAGTTTAGTTGTATTCATACAAATATTGAAATCCTCAAACAATCTCGGTGTCGCGGGGATTCAAAGTTACCGTTGTCCACACTTTGGACTTTTGAATCGAGATCAGGGCTGGGAATATAGTTGCCACATTTGTGGCGTGTTAAACACGGAATGTGGCATGTAAGTGGTAGCAAAAAAATGATGCCGAGAAGCAGAAATGGTTGGCAAATTTTTTTAACATTGTTGACTGGCAAAAGATTTTGTTTATTACTTGGCCACGCCTCCGGATTCTGGCGGAGGCCAATCACAGCCCCTTTCTTCCTTATCACCTTTTATGATGCAGAAGAATGTGGTGGCTGTCGCAAGAAAATGAACCAAAAACGAATTTTGCGTCAACTCGCCCCAATTTTTTTAAATTTTCTATTGTATTACCCTAAAATTTGTTTTGGGTTCATTGTTTTGGCGACAGTCACAAAATACTTCCGCATCTCGGGCGATCCCTGTGATTCATGGACCATCATCTAAACAATTTTGTTTCATGCAATTAATACTGCAACACTTTTGTTTGATAATCTCAGTACATTAACAATTCTGATTGGTACCGTTTTTAGTATGTACGCAGTGCTGCTGCCCATGTATTTACAAAATTAAGCAATGTCGTTGCACTCCACTTTGCATGCTTAAACAATTCTATTTAAACTTTTTTGCTTTGTAATCGTCATTGTCAGCTCGAACATTTTCTGAGGTTGGTTTTTTGTGGGGGCGTGGTCAAGTTCTAGGTGGAGTTGACATTTTTCACCGATGCAAAAACAAATTTGCTGCGACAAAAAAATTTCGAAAAACTAATTTGATAAAAAAACTATTTTTCAAAATTTCGAAAAGTCAACAAAGGGTTATTTCAAAAAAAAAAAAGAAACAGCAAAAATGCTGAAAACTCCTTATACTTTACAACTCCATAAGGATAAATTTCTTGTTTTTTTTCTTGTTTTTGCAACTGCCACAGTTGCAAAAGTCAAAGTAGCTGCCCGAAATTAAAAAAAACTCAGTTTTACGTGTAAGTGTAAATCATATGGAAAAACATATTTGCTGCCACGGAAAAGAAAGTTGGTTGGGTTAACCTGCCACAAATGTGGCAACTGTATTCCCAGCCCTGATCGAGATGGGGTCAAAAGTTTGGACTCAAAACATGTATATTTAGTTAATCACCAGAAAGAGCAAACGTTCTGGAGGGAAAGCCCCTGGCCGGCGGCCGCAAGACGCCAAAAGGTGGTCATCGTGATATTTTCCATAAATTTATATGATTGCAGAAAGTATGAGCATTTGAGAATGAGAAGCCGAGGGATCATTTTATTCTATATATGTATTATGGAGCTCTCAAACTCTCAACGTCGATCCACTACATTTTGACAGATAACGTTTAGAGACGCAGAACATAAAAGTAGGGGGATTGCTGTTTGTAATTGAATTGCAATGGAAGAAAGTTTAAAGTTAAAGAATTGGAATTGGGAATGGAGGTGTGTAGAAAAGAGTTTAAGAGCGAAGGAATATGAGTAAATAATATGTGATATGTATTTATGTATTTATATTATAGGTAGATGCATGATGTGCTCCTATGAAGATGATGATGATGATGATGATGTTTTGTGAGAATAAAATATGAGAAGGCGAGTAGGTTGATTATATCTCTCTGCCTCTCTCTCCTCTCTCTCTCTCTCTCTCTGGCTCTTTCTCATGGAGAGAATGGAAATGAAATGAAGATGAGTTGGTCAAGTAAGTTGTTGGATTTCCTTATCAATGATTTTCATTTTCATTTTGATGCAGATTGTTGTGTGTGTTAGTTTTATTAGATATTTGATTTGATTTGATGTGTCCAGTTATTAGGATGAGTTAATGAATGGATAAAAGCTCAAGACTCTCAAAAAACTTTGAAGATGCCTCATCTGTCTCTCTCTTCTCTCTCTCTTCTCTCTCTCCTCTCTATGTATGTTTTGTATAAAATATGTAATATCGAGTATGTAGAATGAAGGGAAAAGGATGGAGAGTAGTTGAAGAGTGGAGTTAGTTGAGTTGAGAGTAGAGAACATCAGCTGTGAAATTTCTTTGAATTGGTTGTTGAGAAGAAGCGTTGATCACAGCATGGAGTCGCATTTCAATGAACATGAAGAAACATGAAGGTAGCCAACCGGTTCCAGAGCTCTCCGAGAGCAAACACAGCAAACACAAACACAAACACTCACTCACAACACTTTACACTTTACACAGAGTCAAAGGGGAGAAAAAGTAAACGATCAACGACCAACACGACCAAAAACTAAATGGAAATAATAATGATAATAAAATATATACCGTGTGGATTTTAAAAGCTCTGGACTCACATCGTATGAATTCGTATGGCCGTTCGTCCAGTTATAAAAAGAGTCCTGATGAATATTGAATACAGAGGAATCGCAGGAGCTTTCCATAAATTTCAAAATATTATATCAAGAAGAAGCATAATGAGAATTCACATGCACACTTTGCACACATAGTACAAAGACATCATCATCATTTTCAATGTGAAGAGTTGAGTGAGATTGTTGAGAATTTGAGGATTGAGAATTGAGAGAGGAAGAGCAAGAGCGTAGAGTGTACAGCGACTTTCCCTTCTATTTAAATCCAAATCCAAGAATAATAACTGGAAGCACAGGGACATGGAATAATAAAATAAAATATAGCATATATATTTAATGTTTATTCTATAGACATCTCCAATCTACGTGTCCATTCTATTCCATGAACACCGTTCAGACCGTACGTATAATGATACAGAATATAATATAGACAGTGTGGAAAGACACCAAGTATGCAATTAAATAATGGTTTAGCCATTATTATGTACATAATGAAATGAGGATATGCTGAGAGAGAGAGAGGGAAATTGGATTGGGGATTATAGCGAGAGAGAGAGAGAAAGAGAGAGAATATGCGGGTAAGTTCCTCGGGTGGGGAGTGTACAGAGTCAGATGGAGAGAGAGAGAGAGAGAGAGAGAGAGAGAGAGAGAGAGAGAGGGAAAGAGGCGAGAGGCTGTGCTCAGCAGAAAAGAATTGCTTTGGGACTCCCAGTATTAGGCTCGGTAAAATGAGACTATGAACTAATAGCATTTGCAGTTGCCATCATAAAGAGATCACCCGAAGATTGAGTCTGCAATAAAAGCAGAGGATCCTCCTCTTCTCGGCTGCTGCTCCTGGCCTCGCTCGCTCGCTCGCTCACTCACTCACTACCTCTATAAAATCCCTCATCATATTCCTTGTTCCTTATTACATGACATTGCCTTACTATATTATAGATTATAGCTCCTCTTTGTAATGCTCCTCTTTGTAATGCTCCTCTCTCTTTCTCTCTCTCTCTCTCTCCATCTGCAAATTCCCCATCCTTCTCCTTCTACAAGTACACGATATGAACGGACGGATGAGGAGAGAGCGAGAGAGAGAGAGAGAGAGCATCATTTTCATCTCATCCCATCACATCACATAAATAGTAAGTGAGTATTTGAATTGCAATCACGTCACAGTTCATCATTTAACTGCATGTATTACTCATTACAGATATAGCCATCGCCATCGCCATCCTCACCATCACCACCAACCAACCAACCAACCAACCAACCATCATGATTCCCATGTTGTTTGTAATAATATTAATAACAATTATTATCATCATCATTGCCTTATATGCTTCTCCTTTTCTCCTCTGCTACTTCTTTCGTCAGTATTTATGCATAAATGTTATATTATATATGTCCTACGATATGAAAAGTAACTACATCCAGATAGTGATAGATAGGTCATAGTCAACGTCTATAAGTATACAAATACACTGCAAGTACTCAAGTACAAGTGCAAGGCTATTTCCAACAATTTACAATAGAATGCGTGTGAATTTTCTCAATTTCCAATATCTCCATAATATTTGCAATAATATAGTTTCGATTGTTATCATTTATTGTTATCAGAAGGAGTTTCGTCGTGACAATCAACATTTGTACAGATATACTCCATCGTATCACTTTTTTTTTACATAAATACAAACCTTTGATGTCGAGGTTTGTCCCTTCATGGTGTTGTCCATTATAAATATTATTAATATTATTTGAAACATGTTATAATTCCTAATTACTCCATCAAATAGCAATCCCAATGATGGTGATAATACGAATTAGTGAACCTTCCAGTTCCATAAGTTAATATTTCCTCGTTCCTTCAATAATAATAATAATGATAATAATAATGTGCGCAGTTAGTTAGTAGTTGGGTAGCTCATTTATTGTTAGCGTCATCCATTTCACGAATCTAAAATGGCAATTGACAATGGCTATGCTATACATTCGCTCGCTCGCTTCCTTGTCTCTTAAAGTTAAAGGGGATACCTTTTTACACATTTTTTTCTGTACATGTTATTATTTTTTTATCATGATCGTCATCATCATGAGACACCAAAATAGGCAGGATCTGCTCTCGGAATCTGCGACTGCCGGCTGTGGCTGTGCTTCTGTGTTTTCCGAGTTGAATCTTGAAATATCATCTTGCATGTGTGTGTGTGTGTGAATAGACAAGAATTCCTTCTTTGCTATGGTTCGATCTTCAACTTCATCTCAACTAACTGGTGAAGACTAAATAATGTCCTAACTGGATGTGGCCTGTGGGCGCATTCAACGCACGGAATTTATTGCAGATGATTACAGATAATTTATTAATTGGAATCCTGAGAAGGCTTCTCATTT
Organism: Gisinianus flammeolus; assembly: GCA_034699125.1. NCBI lineage: Eukaryota > Metazoa > Arthropoda > Collembola > Symphypleona > Katiannidae > Gisinianus > Gisinianus flammeolus. The sequence continues at coordinate 15,978 of JAIUND010000841.1, read as the reverse complement.
TAGTGTGTGTACATGTGTGTTTGTGTTTGTGTGTAAGTATATTATAGTATATGCTAACTAGGTACTTATCGTATATATCTGTAGACTTCAACTTCCCTCCTCACTTGACACTCGCTATAAATTCCTGCACATGTAATTGGCAAAGACATTCCACACACACCTAATCAATAAAATAATGATATTATTAAGATATTTTACATTGCAATAAAAAAAGGACTAAACATTTCAGCATGCTTTCTCTCTCTCTTTTGTTCATTCATATATCTGTAGTTTCATAGCGTCCGACCCACAATCCACAACCAATAGTCTAAAATGTCGAAATAAGAAATAATCGGTATCATTTGTATATTTTTGTATTTGTAGTTTTCTAGGTTTATCATTATTGTCATACGAATATTCTACTAGTTGACGACTTTTTTTTCCACGGGATTTTGAAATACTTGTGTAGTAATATGTAATATGTAAATATTTATGCGGTAAATAAATCTTATCACTTATTTTCTTGCCAGCTTTATAGCTATATATAGTTTGCAATGTGAATAAATATGCAAGTATGAAATATTATTCCTCTGAAAATATATACTGGGATATAATGCAATTAACGTGTTAATGACGACTAAATCTGAACTATTAAATTGCAATAAGGATTTAATGGGATATTTAATGAGTCTGTAAAAAAAGTGCATGCAGTTCTGTCTGTATCTTTGTATTTTTCTAGTATAAGTAATAAGCACTTAATAAGTATGTCTCAGTAGTTTACTTTTCCCTTTTTTATATCCTTTGTGCATTTTTCATCGTTTTGTTCGTTTGTTTTACGTTTAACGTTAACTCAGAAAATTGCACGTTGAATCCTTCTGAGTGTGTTATCTTTTACCTTCATCCCGTTTTAAACTGCACATGTAAATTGTGGCCAGTCAGTTGTATCTAAATATGTAATAAGGGAAGCTTTTGTACTGTATACTAATCGTAATATTTTGTTGGTCATCATCATGAAATAGAAGTATTTTTTGGTGTTAAAGTTGTACACAAATAGAATGTATTTAGGTAATAAATGATGATGAGAATTAGGGGGCGATAAGATTTACCATTAATTTGGATTTAGTACTTTACAAGTAAGTACTGATGATATAAAGTGATATAACGAAATCTCCTGCTATTCCTCGTCGTCACTGATTATTAAAAAATTGAGACGTCAAAAAAAGGTATTGAAGGAGCAGCAGCAGCATCTTTTATCTGACAATCAAATGAAATGACGTTGAGAGGGAGAAGGAAAAAATAGCGGAGAAATGAATCATTTGAAAAAGTGATTGTCTTGTAAATTCGATCTCGAATCCAGAGAGAATTTATAAGCCGGGTTTAAAAGTTGAAAGTTGGAAAAAGTTCAAAGTTTGACTATTATTATTCTACTGCTTTCTCTTTATTGAAATGAATATTTACTTGTAATCTCTACGTTTGTCTCTTATAGTTATATTCATGTCATGAATCGTCAAGAAATGGAAATTTCCGAACAACTTCCACACGAGTTCTTGGCAACAGAAGATGAAGACGAAGATCACAACAACGAAGAAGAGGATCAACAACAATGGTCACGGGAACAACTTCATGGAGGAACAGAACTTCTTCTATCAGATTTTGATATTAAAGAAGAAATTGAAGATCCATTATTACTTGTTAGTCAACTCGGTGTGTCCACAAACTATTTAATGGTATGTACAATTTCTTCATACATATTGTGTTGAGAATTGAGATCGAATTATGTACAAACAGAAATGACACTTTTTTTTAACACAAATGATTGTTGTGGCCAATTTACATTTTAGAGTAATGACAATGAGCCCAAAGAAGAAGTACAAAATATTGAAGATAAAGACTGCGATGATACCACATCCATTCAACAACAGAGACGAAAACCCGTCAAAAATGTCGAATATTTTGCCAAGAAAAATATTAATCGATATTTAAAAAGACGAGGCTTTGTAAGCAATTTGTAATTTTGCATACATAGTTTTGTAATCAGAATCTTAAAAGAGTCGTATAAATTAAATAAGTACTTGATTTTAATAGGCATCATTCAAAGAGAAATCACCCACTGTGAGTCTGGATAAACTAGTCGAAAATATGAAAAAAGTTTTTGCTTCTCAAAATGGTGTGAATTCCGTTTCTTGTGGAGTCAATTATGAAGCCAAAGACATTCTTGGTGAAATTGAAAGGTATATATAGCTTTCAATTTGCATACCACAGGCTTCCCTGAATGATGTATATAAAAATATATATATATTTTTTTTTAAAAACCCAGTTATATCAATTTTTTTTACTTATGATAGATTTTGGAAATTTTATCAATGGATGAAAATGGAAGATACACCTGCAAGTTTACAACTGAGGCCTATGTTAATACCAATTTTAGTTTACTTTTATACTGAATGCTTAATTAATGGAGTGATTAATCAAGCTGCTCAAATTTTTGCTACCTTCTCTCATAAATTTTGTGATGAAGATCAAGCGCAAGAAGACTATACCGTCCTTACTCTTCTTGCTAACATTTCATGTGAAAACAACTTTCAAGTAAGTCTCCCTCTTTTTGAATTCACTTATCATTCATTGTCAATTTAATAATAAATATGTAATAAATAATCATTTAAAACTATTTCTCATCATGGATCATGGGTGCATAGTAATGTAAAATCCGTTAAAATCTGTTACAGAGTTCAAAGTTAAAAAATAATGCTGTTATTAAGCAACTTCAGCAGAAACAGCATCAATTTAGAGTTAATTCCTGGGTGTTTGAAAAATTACAAAAGTTTATTCAGAATTCTCAATTACCTGTTATGGTCAATTTACTCACGCAAAGATTTATAATACACATTGAGGATTCGGATGTAATTGGAGAATTTAATTTACAATCGGAATCAGAAGAAGAGAACAGACAGGAAACAGTTGGAGGGAAATTAAATTCTAGCAGTAATGTCGATGTAACAAAAATAGAAATGCAACAAGCGATTACAAAACTCAGAGGTTCAACTCTTGCCAATATGCCGTCCATTCAAGTGTATACAACAAATGGAAAGTAAGATTGGTATTCACTTTTGTATTAATTATTCTCTCTGCAAATACTTACCAACTCGTAGTTAATTCAGTTAATTCCTTTTACGTATTTAGAGCCGTTTGTGGTGCAGTATCGAAGCACGGATCCATGGTCGCTTTTGGAATGGCTGATGCTGGAATTCGTATATTTGAAGCACCACTTGTGGGCGGTGGATTTGAGGCTAAAGTCCCAGCAGAAGAAATTGGAACGGATTATAGTGTAAAATTAATGAGTGGCCACAATGGACTAGTAAATGATTTGGGATTTCATCCGCGAGCAAAGTATATTTTTTCTGTTGGGGAAGATGCCACTATGAGAATTTGGGATGCTCACAATAATAGATGTCGAGCTATTTATCGGTATGAAAATATATAGTCGAAAGTTTGATTGGAATTGCGGTTGTTCTTGTTCTACAATTGTGCAAATGGCTAATATTTACTTTCTCTTTATAGTGGACATCATTGCCCCATTTGGTCATTAGACATTTCGGGGACGGGAAATTTAATTGTAACCGGAAGTATGGACACAACTGCTCGGATATGGGTACCAGAAAGAACGGTAAAAATTCTATTGAAACATGAACATTTTTTAAACCTTATTTTCTGTAATTTCATTAAACCATGTATTTGCCTTCGTAATAATGTGATTTATTTTGATTATTTTAGGATTTCGTTCGGCTACTAGTTGGTCACTATTTTGATGTTGACGTAAGAATTTTTTTTCCTAAATAATGTTATCAGTAAAAAGATCAAATGATTATCGGAAAATGGTCAAATATGGTATGGAGTTTAAATATACACTACAATTATTTGTTTACAGTGTGTTAAATTTCATCCTAATGAAGCCTATGTAGCCACTGGTTCTGTAGACAAATCTTTACGTCTATGGTCAGTCGCTGATGGTAATCTCGTAAGAATGTTCACAGGCTCTACCGGTGCTATCACAAGTATTGCTTTTCATAAAGATGGTAAATACATTGCAGCCGCAGGTTAGTTAACTAATTAAATTAAACCAGTTCTATTTTTTATTTTGATTCGCTCTTGATTTATTTATTTGTATTTGTTTTTTATTCTCATAATGATTCTCTAGGGGAAGATTCTAAGATAAGACTATGGGATCTCGGTGAAGGGAAAATTATAGCAGAATTTGAAGGGGCTGAACAATGTCGTGATATAAGCTTCTATAATGATATGTTAGCAGCTTGCTATTCAGATCAAACCATCCGGATATGGAATACCCGGGGCGTACTGACAATGTCTTCACTGCCAAATAGTTCAAATCAAGAGGATGACAATACTCGTGACCCGAAAAAACCTGAAATTATTCCATCTAAAGCGGAATCCCTTGTAAAGCTGTACTATAAGAATATTTCCAAGTTATACTGCCTCACTAGTACCAAATGAGATCATTTCTATATTATATAGATGATGTTTTTTTCTCCTTGAAATGGATATTAGTTTTAAGTACTTTGTGTTATTCTTTTTTTGTTATTATACGAGCTCGCAGTACGTTATCAAATATTACAAACAATAATCATGATAATACATAATTTTCAGTAAATAAGTAAATAACGAGTACCTTTTTTTATCATTTTATAGTAAAAATATCATCGGTTCATATGTATGTATATGAGCATGTAAGGATTTTCTATAGAAACGAAATAAACGCGGATTTGTTATTTTAAACAAAAACACTTGTATAACAACGATATGTATGGAGAATGGAGATCAATGGTGAAGTATACAGTCGAAATTTCACATCATTATCTGCATCTTCTTCATCTCAGCTGTATATTTTTTTCCCTTTATTTTGTTGTTTTTTAATTTAAAAAATATATAGACATGACATCATGAATGTATCATGACCTGAATCATAATTGATAGTAATAAATTATTCTATAATCTGATGTCAATCACCAGATTGACATCGAGTAATTTCCCTTCTAATAGAGTTATATTGTTATTAATACACTTGACCATATTTATGCTTGTATTAATTGATTGACTAATAATAATAGTATTTACTACAAAAACCAATTGGGTGAAGATTTTGACGAGATTTTAAAAGGAGCGGACTTAGAGATGTCGGGCTCATTTTCAGCTGGTCAAGGTAAATGTGCTGGTGAGGATGACATGCTTTAATTTAATCCTTTACATAAATATGTCATAGGTATCTGTATATGGTTACACAATCAAACATGAAATATATGACATTCCGTACATGTATATATTGATATAGGGAAATCTCTTGGAGAGTCCTCACCTCAATCAATTACGGCTTATCTTCATCATCACGGATACCGTATGGGTAAAATCATTGGGGTAAATCAATTACAACAGAATGAAAGTCGAATAAGATATAGACGACAATGATTATCACTTGTTGTAATAGTTGTAATTGTCCATCTGTAATGGATGTAATCAACTGCTGCATTCACTGTATACTCAATAGTATATTGAGTCAATACTCATGCATGTTTACTTTATATACATACTTTATATATAGGAAGGCTCCTATTCTAAAGTGAGGCTCACAACAAGATATTTCTCAGATGGAACTCCTGCTTATCGTCTCGCATCCAAAGTATACAATTCTCATTTGACCAAATCCTCAATCCTCAATAATTCTTCATTTCCCTATCTATCTGCATAGTCCACTTTCTCACCTTTCTCCGTCTTCACTCTCCTTCTTCATATCTTTCTTTTCTTTTCTTCTTTTCAGGTCATAAATAAGAAGAAAGCATCGGATGATTTCGTGACCAAGTTTCTTCCTCGGGAACTTCAAATCGTTGCTCGACTGGAGCATCCGAATATAGTCCGAGTCTATGATGTTGTCGAGTTTGATTATCATGTCTACATTTTCATGGACTGGTGCGATAAGGGCGATCTTCTTGAATACATTAAAACCAAAGGCTTTATTTCTGAAAATCGGAGCCGTCATTACTTCAAGTTAGTTTCATAGTTATATGGACTCAATATTTATTATATATATATATAGGTAGATCCTTCGCTCAAAGTGTCCCTGATGTGAAACTAATTGAAATTTTGAACAACATTTGTTTGTATATACAGGCAACTTCTTTCTGCTGTTCGTTACTTACACAGTCTGGATTTGGCTCACCGAGATCTCAAAGTACATAAACGATAGACATAGAAATACTCATGCATATATTCAACACGTATTCAGATTCAGTATTTATTGACTTTGAATGATTTCATCTAAAGGACTCGTAAATAATAATATCAATGGAATGCTCTGTGTAATTATTTTTCCGGCAGTGTGAGAATGTACTTTTAGCTTCCAGGGATCAAGTAAGAATTTCAGACTTTGGTTTTGCTCGCTACTGTAGAGATAAAAATGGCAAACGAGTTTTATCAAATACTTACTGTGGCAGGTATATAACGTATAATGTACATGAATGATTCAATCCACACAAGTACAGATATATATGTATACTTATATTTAGAAATATATTCCTTGGTATTTTTATAATGAACGCCGCTTCACAACATGAAAACTTATCATATTTTACTCGTACTCTTTTCAGTGCTGCATATGCTGCACCTGAGATATTACAGGTACAGTCAAAAGTTCAAATATTCATCCAGCCAACCATAGTTATAATTATAGTTAACCTCGGCGGCTAACTATGCAGCCAACTGAAAAAACTTTGAACTACTACCACACATCATCTTTTGTCTTCCTTCACTTATGAATGTTTTATTTTGTCTTTTTATATAGGGTACGAGTTACAATCCAAAATTATATGACGTAAGTATTTAAATTCAGTCCATTTGAATCGAATTTTGTTTAAGTTTGAGTACATGTTATTCTGTATTGTGATTTAAATATGATTTAAAATGGATAAATGGTTCTAGATGTGGTCTCTGGGTTGCGTGCTCTTCATCATGTTAACTGGCTGCATGCCGTACGATGAGAGTAATATTCAACGCATGCTACATAATCAATTGGAAAGAATCCTTACATATCCAGCACAAGTTGAAAATGATTTCTCAGACTATGCCAAAAATCTCATTTGTCATTTATTGGAACCGGACGTGACGAGACGATGTAACATTGAGCAAGCAATTAATCACATGTGGTTAAATCACGTTTCTCGTCCCGAGTCTGCTATCGGAGGTGGAGACGTTGAGGAAGAGATAATGGATCCAGTTCGTTACGAAGGAACTGAGAATATTCCTCAAGAACCATCATCATCTAGCATTAAAACACAATCCATTGGGGCAACAAAGACTGTTCGAAATGCAGAGGACTATCAAATTACTCACCAAGGAGGAGGACAACAACAACAAAGTCGGAAGCCTCAACAACGTCAAGTGCCAGCGGGATTGACGGAAGTAACGAACAAAATTGTGTCAATGTGTTTGAGTCCAAGAGAAATGATTCCAAAACAACGTCTTTCACCAAGGCATTAAAAATCGGACCATGTAAACAAACTCGCACCATTTCCCCCAACTTATAATATACCTCACCACTGGTCAACCATTTTTTTGTTTTTGGAAACAGACAGACGACAGACAGCGAGAAAGCAGAGAGAAAGGAAGAGACAGGAAAACTAAAATAATACCAAATTATCCGTCTTTAAGTCTACTTCCAATAATAATCTGTCAGAATTTATCCGCAAATATTATTTTTTAAACGATAATTTGGATATTCGGAATTTTTATTTTTTGAACGAAAAAAAAACAACTTTATTGTAATAATTTTGAGATTTCTATTCCATCAAGAAAATTTCTCGTAGTATGACAAAAAAAACTTTTCACCGTACAAACTAGACTCGATAATAAATACATACAGTAGTTTATTTAATTTAGACTCTTTATTTTTTCGCTTTTCCTTCCATCGCTCATTAAAATAAATATTTATATTGGGCGTCATTTTATATAATACATTATGTATAATACACAACGGAATTAATTTTTTTTTCTTATATTGGTGTACAGCGTACGACAGGTTAATTTTGATGTAAATATGTATAAATACTTTTTTATTATAGTTCTGTTTTAAATGTAAATTGTAAATACGAAACAGGTCGTAGTAATTTATATTGAGTAAATGTTTATAGTATATAGTATTTCTATGTAATACTAAAAATTTGCCTAATACATATTTAGTTTTCAATTTCATTTCGTTCCTTTCACTTTTGAGCAAGATTATACTAATCGTTTAGTTAATTATTATTATATTAGTGTGTATTTAGGTATCGTGTAAGAAATTTTAGAAACAAGATTCACTACATCTAACGAAGACTATAATCATTTAAGTACAAACTAAAATACTGATACAAATTATAGTAAAATATATAATATTATTGATTTTAACGATTGAATTTTGTCGGACTTTTCTATCGTGCAAGGAATTTATGACAATATAATTTAAATACTTTTTATTTGAATAATTTACTGTAAGCAATATTCTATTTTTAAATATTTATATTCTGTATGTGTATATAAATAAGTATCGTTATAAACAAACTTGCGGAAAACTTGTTACAGGACCAATTGCTTCATTTGACGAACAAGCGTATGGATATCCCACAGAATAATTTGTCCATCAATTGATGATGTGGAAACTAAATCATAAATAATAAGTATGTATAATATTACATCCCAATATGAATTGCGAGACAATAATGACATTGTATTTCCATGTACCGCCTATAATGAATAATTAATTATTATTTATAATTACTTTTGAGAGCATTTTCTTTGGAACCACTATAAATCTTGAGGGCAGTGATTGCATTTTGATGTAATGAATCCAACTCCATATCCTATTTTTAGAAAAATTCAAATAGCAAATTGAAAAGTAATTACATAAATTTATAAATATATTGGCTAAAATGTTGATGTTGTTGTTAATACTATTTAAACTAAATGTTTCCCTTTTGTTTTTATTATCTCACCTCATCGTTTATAACTCTTGCATGCCGGTCCAAAGATTGAAATTTTCGCATAGCAGATAAACCTGCTTGTTCTTTTCGCTGTTCACTTGGTTCCACTTTACCTAAACTATCTATTTTAATTCCCTCTGCTGTTTTTGTGACACGAAACAACATTGGCGTTAAGCAGTGACCAGCAGCAACGATGGAGTCTGCGGATACCCAAACTAAGGCCAAAAATGGTAGATATATTGTACGAAGAGTCTTTACACTCGAAGTCTCTCCATCAGCAACACAAATTGATGAATCATGTCCAACCTGAATCATGATTGTAGAATTAGCTCATTTGATACCAATGAAAGTAAGGGAATTGTATACACAAGTATTAATAGGTTTTTCTGAAAAAGTTAAAATTTGAATTATTTTACCCAAGCAAGCTTAGTTCCATTATGACTGAATGAAATGTCGTGCACCCATCCTCCACCCCCAATCGAATTATTTGGTTGTTCTTGCATTAATTGTCCTAATGGCATTTTTGTACCCCAACAAGTCGGCTGAGGTTTATCCTCAATGTCTTTTATGTACGCAGAAAATATTCTCACCTATACAAAAAGAGGGAAAGGAAGATTAGAGATTATTATAACTGATATTTGCAAACTTATTGTCCCATAAAACATAGAGGAACTCTATTATCATTGCATTATATCAAATAATGCGCAGTCTATTGAATTTTACTTTAAAGTCTGTAGATCCGGCAGCAAGAAGAACATTATTAGGATGCCAATCAATGGCTGTCACTGTTGATCTCATCGGTTTCTTGATGTGCTTTGATACCCACCAATCGTTTTCTTTCTCAAAGTAGCAAACCTATATAGTAATAAAGCAATTTATAAAAATATGTAGACTTTCACTTGTATGTACCATGTACGTCATACTCCTCTCCACAATGATAAAAGCTTTTTATTAAAAAGGCATCACTGCTTACGGAAATGAGACGAGCTCCAGAACCAACTGCAAATTTATTTTCCAAAGGTGACCACTTTACACATGTTGCAGCACGATTGATTCTCAAAAGAACCAAAGTAGGCTTCCATTTTTGATCTGGCCCATCTTGTGTCCATACATAGGCATTTCGATCCTATATAAAATATAAAATACAAAAAGTACAGTATTATTGTAGTGAAAATTTTATTACTATTATTATTATTAGTATTATTGTTGTTAAAATATTGTTGCTTGAACTTACGGCGGCACAGGTAACAATTCGATTAGTTTTTGCAGCCCAGTCAATCCCAGTAACTCGCAAATCATGTTGTTTCAATACATCCACTATTACCCATTCTTGAGGAGTCTTTTTGTAAATGTGAACTTCTGCACTATTCGGCGATATCGCAATTTCTAAAGAAAAAACAATAATTCCAATTAGCTGTATTATTAAGTTGGGCAAGCGAACAAAAACTTTCGTGTTTTTGACATTGACAGATGAATAGAACCAAAAGTATGTACGTACATAAATATGTCAAAAGACACTAAAAATATGATTAATTACGTGTGCGGTCTGTATTCCAAGCATGACAGGTAATTGGGTCCAATCCAAAATTATATTTTTCAGTCATTATTTTCTTTTACTTTATTTAATCTAATTAGCTTCAAGTTTTTCTATATGTGCTATTTTATCCCTTCCGAAATCTAAATTATTTGGCACAAACAAATCAAACAGTATAAACCATTAAATAAATCATTCAAGTTCATATTCATGTTTCAAATGTGACTGTTTCGATAACAATAATTAATTACCTTAATAAGGTTCCTCCAGTTTCACGGGATCCTTAATCCAAAATGGAATAGACAATTAAGTAAATATTTAATATTATATTATATTATACCTTTCAACTCGGAACTCGGAATGATTCATTTGTTTCTCTTCAATTGTCTAAATAAATTTTGTATTTCTTCGGGTGTGGTAGAATCATCAAAAGCAGTTTTTCAGATGGCTCAACCCGGCCAAATCACTATTCAAAAAAACATCACGGTTAAATTGGGGATTTTGGATTTTTGTGCAAAAGTTAATTTTATTGATTTAATTGGAATCTTCAATTATGTGATAATTCTAATTCTAGTTGGTGTGTATTGAATTTATTGTGACAAATCTTACCTTTTCAACATGCTGGATTACGAAAATCAAATTTTCCTTGATGTAATTCATGGAAATGAATTGTTCATATTTGGAAAGGGAATTTTGACAGAGCAGGTACTTTTTAAAACGTTTCTCTTTCTTGTATAAAGATGTATGTAAGTACTTAAGTATCTATAATAATTTATTCTTAATTTCTATAGTACAAAAAAGTAATCAGATGGAGGATTAATAAAGTAAAATAATTTGTGTGTAGGTGATGACGAGCGTATTCAAAGCCTATACGACGGAAACAACATTGGTCTTTGTTTTGGGTGCAAATCAAGGAGAAGAAAAATATTTTAAAGATCATCTCCAGAATGAAAAAATCTATTCAATCACATCAGAATATTCTATGCTGGATCGAAAAGATTTGTATGCAAATGTAAGACAGAAATGTACAATCTTCAAGGCGATAAAGATCACGTAGATTTAGTTTGCAATAGTGTAAGGATTAAGAATGTATTGTAACAGTTTTATTGTAACAGTTTTATTATTAATCTTTTTCTATAATACAGGGTGGAGTATTTTTCGTCACCTCAAGAATTCTCGTTGTTGATTTACTCAAGGAATCTTTTCCTATTGATAAAGTTACAGGAATTATTGTACTCCGAGCTCACAGTGCTATTGAAACGTCACAAGTAAGGATTACAAGAGTTCTTATATGTAATCAAATCAAGTTTTCATTATGCAGAATGTAGAGTAAGAACTGAATAGTTATGTAATATGTATTTCTTCATTCATTCTAGGAAGCCTTTATACTACGACTGTATCGGATAAAGAATAAGGAAGGATTTATCAAAGGATTTTCCGAGTCTCCATCAGCATTTCTTCTTGGATGTTCTCGTCTGAGTAGGGTCATGCGTTCTTGTTTCCTTGCAAACGTATCACTCTGGCCAAGATTTCATGCTCTAGTCAAAGAATCATTAAAGGTCCCTGATGATGACTCATTGGAAAATGTGGTCGAAATTCAATTAAATTTATCAGATGAGATGCGGGAAATCCAATCGAATTTATTAGATTTAGTGGGTTGGTCCGTGTCTGAACTCAAAAGGTTAGTCCCAGCTCTCAATGAAGAAGGAATAAATGCAGAAACGGCTCTGACATTTGGTTTTCAAAATATTGTGGGTGCTCATATGGATGCGGAATGGAATACAGTCAATGCAAAAGCCAAAGAACTATTAAGCGACATTAAAATATTCCGACTCCTATTAACATATCTCACCAAATATGACTGCGTCACATTCTACTCTGCTGTGAGTAATTATACTGCTAGTGAAATGGCATTCAAGTCATCATGGATTGTTTCTCCCGCAGCTGAGAAAATCATTGTAGCATCCAAAAGACGTTTACTAAAACAACCCAAAAAATCAAAAACGACAATCGACGATGACAATAACGGGAATTCTTCCAAGAAAGCTACTTTTAAACCTGAAGTGCCTCCAAAATGGTTAGCTTTGAGTGAAATTTTGAATGATATTCTTGAAAAAAGTAGCAAATCCAATGTTGAGAAATGTAGTGATAAAAAAGATGATTATGACATTAGTGAGGAAGATCAAGCGGAAGTCTTTGTTGAAGAAAGTAGTGAGAAGAAACGAACATCTCCAGACTGTAAAACATTAATTTTTGTTGAAGACTTTAAAACATGCTCTACGCTCAAAAGTTATTTGACAGATGGGAGTTTAGAGACACTGGGTCAACTTGTACAAAATAGTGAAAACCTGAAATTTGACTTACCGCAAGATCTCCTTTCAAAGTTAAATAAAATAAAGAAAAGAAATAATGTTGTAAGTGCTAGTACTAGTGGTGGTGTGAGTGGTACTACGAATAGTAATAATACTAATAATAAAAAAGACGGGGAAAGTTCTAACAAACATTCTAAAGGGGATGATGAGGCTGATGAGGATAATGGCAGAAAGAAAGATGATAAAGGCATTCAAATTACTTTGACTCAAATTCAGAGAAAGTACGAAAGTGTAGATGTTTTCCCAAGTCCAGTTTTTATCCGTCCGTTTCGTAATTTCAACGAAGATGAAGCATTTACTGTCAATGAGACTTTGTCTTTACTCAAACCGGATGTCATCGTTATTTTTGATCCAGGTATATATAAAAAATTTTAAAAAATCAATATTTACAAAATAATATAATAAAATTTAATGACAGGAAAATCTCAATTCGAAAATGTCAATGTCGTTATCAATTCATGGTTAAAATTTCAACCTTTATTATTTCTCAGAATTGGAATTAGTGAGGCAAATTGAAAGACATCGAGCCCGTATGGCACCCCAACAGAATATTCGTGTTTATTTCCTTACATATCGTAACTCGGTTGAAGAACAAATCTACTTGACATCAATTCAACGAGAAAAACTTGCATTTGAGAAGTTGATTGAAGAGAAAGCGTCCATGGTACAATTTTGTTTTACAATGAATCGTTCTTTTAAAATCTGTGTACTACAATAGCCAAAATGTTAAACATAATATTGCTATTAAAAGGTTGTACCAAATGAACGTGAAGCCAAAGATGAGCTTAATCAAGACCTGTGGCGTGATCCAACTAGAGCAAGTGATACAATTTCTGCATCTGGCCAATCTAAAAGAAATATGGAAGCGCCTGCAGAAGGTAAAAAAACAACAATTTTCTTATTAAATTATAAATTATTTAATTTAATTTTCTTATCAGCAATTAACAATGAAATGACTATAATCTGTTGGTTTTGTTTTACCAGGTCGGGAAATTGTGCTGGTGGATATTCGAGAATTTCGTTCAGAGCTGCCTTCGTTACTTCATAAAAGGGGTATTGATCTAGAACCTCTGACGCTTGATGTTGGGGATTACATTTTAACTCCTGAAATATGTGTTGAAAGAAAATCAATTTCGGATCTCATTGGGAGTCTTAATACTGGAAGAATGTATAAACAGGCTGAAGCCATGGGGAGACACTACAAAAAACCAATCCTTCTTATAGAGCATGATCAAAAAGCTCTCTTATCAACCAAATATGCTTATAGATCCGGTTAGATCCTTGACTTAATTACATCATTACATGTAATTGAAAATATAATATAGTATATTAAAAAATTGTCTCATTCTCTAACCTTTTCCTTTCTTTATTATAGATTTATCACAAGCTATGCCAAAGCTACAACTTTTGACAATGAATTTTCCAAACTTGCGTTTGATTTGGTCACCTGGTGCTCATTACACTTCGGAAGTCTTCCAAGTGAGTATTAAATTAAATTTTTATAATTAAAAGAAAACAGAATATACAATTTATACCCATTTCTATTAATTTGATTATTTCACATCATTGAGAACTGGTAAATTTTCTTCTCACAGGAATTAAAGAAAGGCAAAGAGCAGCCAAATTCTGAAGAAGCTTTGTCGATTATAAAGGAATCGATTGGAGCACACATTTCAACAAAGTACAATCCTGTGACTCATTCATTCCTTTCAAAAATGCCAGGGATTGACTCAAAAAATGTCTACACTATTCTGAATCGTTTTAAGGATCTTCAAGAATTAGCTAGTTTGGATTTGAAGGAGCTGGAGAAAATTCTGGAAAATTCCCAATCAGCTGCCTTGCTCTATGAAGGTCTTCATTCAGAGGGATTGACCAACCCAAATGAAGGAGCCTCTTCATCCAAATTTAAAGCCGTCAAAGCTGCTGTCAACAGCAAGCCCAAGAAACCCCTTTTCCGCGGAGGGAGAGGAAAATAGCGGACTGGAATTATATTTAAATACGAATAATCACAATACTTTCAACTTTTGTAAAGTTTGAAAATGATCTATTGATTAGTTATGAAATTAATTTACTCCTCAGTATTATTATCATGTAATTATTCTCAGCACTTTATAACAGCTCAACTATATTTTTTAAAATAAACTTTACATTCAATAATATCGTTAATAGAATGAACGTCCAATAAATTTGCATACAAATCTATTATCGTTTCGTAAATGCAGCGTAAAATCATGAAGCTCTTTGTGCTATAGTGAACCATTTTCTTATCGTAGCAAAGTTTTGTCCTTATAACTGTCGTTGTCAACAACGCACGGTCAGCGTGAATATGTCAAATAAAAGAACAGTTAATTATCTTTCAAATTTATCACTTCTTTAATATTACTCTCATTAATTAAAGTATATAGACATTTAAGTTTTTAAAAAAGACTCCAAAGGTGATATGAGGGGCAAATCTGAGCACCTGTTTAAAATTCTGTAAAAAAGTATCTAATTTTTCATTCTATAGTTTGGAGATTTTTGACAAGGTAATTTGGTTCAATATCAAGCAATTAAAACTGTTTACAGGCCAAAAAACTATGTTCAGAACAGAATTATGATGTTTTTACAAAGTGCTGTTTGAAGAGTTTGAACACTTTGGCGAAATCTGAGGTTTCTGCAATTTTTGTACAACTTTTTTCAAATCACTGTACCGTGATCATTTGGCCCTGATGATTAAAAATATGATCCGAATCAGATGTAGAGGTACGAAAAAGTTGTAACCGGGATTAATTATTAATCCCGTTTACACCTTTTTCTTAATCATTAATTCATATCCAATAGTGTATTTAATTGTTTCATTTTTATCCCAGTTCCCCTATGCCCTATATATATATACCACTGTTTGCATGCTCGCCTATAGGTAAAGTCCTGTTTGCAAAAGGGAGTCTACAACGTGCGCTCAGAAATTGATGGGATAAAATTTAAATGTGGAATTTATTAAAATTAAATTAAAGTCTTTCACAGCGTTTCACATTAGTTTGGCCAAAGTTAAATAGCTTCATTTAGTTGACCCACCCATATATTAAAAATCAAC